>PVJI01018179.1:0-33951 GCA_004026765.1 Micronycteris hirsuta | reverse complement strand
AAGGAGCTTATACCTTTTGCAACAGCATGGATGGAACTGGAGAGCATTATGCTAAGTGAAGTAAGCCAGGCAGTGAGGGACAAATACCTTATGATCTCACCTTTAACTGGATCATAACCAACAAAAGCAGAAAGCAAGCAAAACATAACCAGAGACACTGAAATTAAGAACAGTCTAACAATAGACAGGGGAGAGGGGGTGGGGACAATGGGGAGAAGAGTCTTCAGGAATCACTGTAGAGGACACATGGACAGAACTAAGGGGGAGGAGGGAGGTCGGGGGTGTGGGACAGGAAGGGAAGGGAGGGGGGAGGGGAGAGGCTGCAAATAACTGTAATTAAACAAAAAATTAATTAAAAAAAAGAAAAAAATTAATATTCAGAAATCTGTGGAATTTTTATACACCAATAATGAACTATTAGAAAGGTAAATTAAGAAAACAGTCCCATTTACTATTGCAAACAACAACAAAAAATAAGGTACCTAGGAATAAATTTAACCAAGGAGGTAAAAGACCTGTACTTGGAAAATTATAGGATACTGAAGAAACAAATTGAGGAAGATACAAATAAGTGGAAGCATATTCCATGTTTGTGGATAGAAAGAATTAACACCATTAAAAGGTCCATATATACTACAAAAAGCAATCAATAAATTCAATGCAATTCCTATTAAAATATCAATTGCATATCTCATGGATCTAGAAAAATATTCCAAAAATTTATATGGAACCACAATAGACCCTGAAGAGTCTCAGCAATCTTGGGAAAGAAGAACGATATCACACTACCTGGTATCAAACTATACTACAAGGCCACAGTAATCAAAACAGCATGGCACTGGCATGCATACAGATCAATGGAACAGAATAGAGTCCAGAAATAAACCAATGCCTTTCTGGTCAATTAATATTTGACAACAGAGGCAAGAATACACAATGAACTAAAGATGGTCTCTTCAATAAATGGTGTTGGGAAAATTGGACAGATACATAGAGGAAAAAAATGAAAACAGACCACCGACTTCCACCATACACAAGAATAAACTCAGACCACTGACTTTCACCATACACAAGAATAAACTCAAAATGAATTAAAGACTTACAAGTTGCAAAACCATAAAAATTCTAGAAGAAAACGCAGACAGTAAAATCTCAGACATTTCTCATAGGAATATTTTGGCAATTTATCTCCTTGGGTAAGGGAAATACAGGGAAAAAATAATGAAATGGGACTATATCAAACTAAAACCTTTTGGACACCAAAGGAAACCATCAACAAAATGAAAAGACAACCCATTGAACGGGAGATACATCTCCCTTTGATACACCTAATAACAGGTTAATATCCAAAATATATAAAGAACTTATAGAATTCAACACAAAGAAAACAAACGATGTAATTTCAAAAATGGGCAAAGTATCTGAAAAGACACTTCTCCAAAGAGGGCACAGAGATGGCCAACAGACATATGAAAAGATGTTAAATGTCACTGTCATCACGTGCAAATTAAAACCACAATGAATTATAAACTCATGACTGTCAGAATGCCTGTTACCAATAAATCCACAAACAACAAGTGCTGGCAAGGATGTGGAAAAAGGGGAGCCCTTATCCACTGTTGGTAGAAATGCAGAGTGGTGCAGCCACTGCAGAAAAAAGTGTGGGGATAACCTCAAAACTAAAAATGGAACTGTCTTTTGACCCAGCAATTCCACTTCTGGGAATACATCTGAAGAAACCCAAAACACTAATTCAAAAGAATATGTGCACCCCTATGTTCATTGCAGCATTGTTTACAATAGCCAAGATCTAGAAACAGCCCAAGTGCTTATCAGTACATGAATGGACAAAACAGCTATGGTACATTTACACAATGGAATACTACTTAGCCACAAAAAAGAGAGAAGTCTTATCTTTTGTGGCCTGGACCTGGAGATAGCTGGACCTGGACATTATTATGCTAAGTGAAATAAGCCAGCCAGCAAAAGATAAATACCATATGATCTCACTTACAAATATATATCTCACATAGACATAGACAACAGTGTGGTGTTAGCCAGAGGGAAAGGGGATGGAGGTAGGTGGAGGTGAGCAAAGGGGAGATGAAAGGGGATGGAAAGAGACTTTACTTTGGGTGATGGGCACACAATGTAGTGTGCAGATGATGTTTTGTTGAGTTGTATACATGAAACCTGTATGGTTTTTTAACCAATGTCACCCCAATAAACCCAATTAAAAAAAGAAATATATAATTAAAACTCCTAAACAAACTTTAACAAACTGAATATAGCATCACATTGAAAGATTTGCCTGATATAGAGGGTTTATTCCAAGAACAAAAGACTAGTATCACAATGGAAAGATCAACATAATTTATCAGATTGACAGATAAAATTTTAAAAGCCAAACTTATCTCAACATATGTCAAGGATGAATTTTAAAAATTTACATTTATGCCGACTTTTAAATTATATTCCAGGCAGAGGATTTCTTTCTTGACATTAAATTTAAATTTAATATTTAAATTAAAACCAAGAAGCAGTGCTCGCTTCAGGAGCACGAACACTAAAATTGGAACAATACAGAGAAGATTAGCATGGCCTGCGCAAAGATGACACACATATTCGTGAAGCATTCCATATCAAAAATAAATAAATAAATAAATAAAATAAAACCAGGAAGCAAAATATCATTCCCTTTAATACAGGAAGGAAATGGTGCCTCCTGTTGGAAATTATGTTTAACATGGTACAAAAAAACTTTAAGAGGAAAAAAGTAAAGAATGTACAGCAGGAGAGAAAAAATGGCAGCGAGATAGGGGAGAGCAGAGTCCACTTCCTCCTGCCCACTGATGAAACACCTAGCTGATTTTCTGAGGAACAGAGCTAACACCCAACAGTATTCCAGCATATATGAAGATTGGTGACCAAGAGTACAGGGGAAATTGAACGATCAGACGGTGAGACATTAAAACCTGGAGTTGTGACAAGACCAGAGTTAGACCCAGACAAGGGTCAGCCCATAAAACAGAGACAGTGACACAAAATTAACTCCACTACTCCAGAGAACTTGCAAGGTGTGAGCAGTGAACACCAGTACACCTGCTGAAAGAGGAAATCCACCAACAAAGGAACCACCAACACAAAACAACAGAAGAAGGCGAAGGAGGAAGTGGAACCCACACTAAAACTCAATTCAGGACCGAAAGGATAATACACCAATTGGTGGAGAAAGTACCCACAACAAACAACTGAATAAAAGTGAGAGAAGTCTCAAAACCTTGTTGACACAGAAGAATCAGCTTCAACACAACCTGTCAACACCCACACAACAGAATATAAGGCGTGGTGGATGGAGTGACCCTCAGTTAACTAGCTGGAGGAAAGGACCCACCAAAGAAAGACCCAATAACAAGCAAAACCCAAAGACATACAGAAAGCCAACATAAACGACAGTCCACAATCAGCAAGCTAAGGAGATTAAGGAGACTACACAACTGAATCTCGTAGGTATTCTACCATAGAAGCTCATACCATAAAACCAGGGAGTCAGAATAGATCAATTTAAGAAACAGACGCTAGCAAGAAGAGTCTCACAAACAATGCGAAGACAAAGAAACAATCCCCAAATGAAAGGAAAGGAGGAAGCCCAAGAAAGAATGATAAATGAAACAGAGGCAAGCCAACTATCAGATAGTGAGTTCAAAGCATTGGTTACCAGGAAGCTCAAGAAGCTCGAGAAGCTCAATGAGCTCACAGAAAATTACCAGAAACTACAGGGAAACTATAATGAACTCACTGCAAACTATGTCAACATGAAAAAGGAAACAGAAACTATCCAAAAGGGCCAAGAGGAAATGAAGAATACAATTTCTGAACTGAAGAACACAATAGAAGGAATCAAAAGCAGGCTCGATGAAGCAAAGGATCAGATCAGCGAGCTGGAGAACAAGGTAGGAAATAAAAACACCCAAAATGAGCAAGAACAGGAAAAGAGACTCAGAGAGAATGAAGAGGTATTAAGGGAAATGCAGGACAACATGAAACATAATAATATTCGTATAATAGGGACACCAGAAGGAGGAGAAGAAGAAGAGCAAGGGATAGAAAACGTGTTTGAAAAAGTAATGATGGAAAACTTCCCTAATCTGATGAGAGAAAAAGTCACACAAATCCAGGAAATACAGAGAGCCCGAATCAAAAGGGACCCAAACAGGCCCACTTCAAGACACATCATCATTAAAATGGCAAAATTCCAAGACAAAGAGAGAATCTTAAAGGTAGCGAGGCAGAAGCAGAAGTAACATACAAGGGAGCCCCAATAAGGTTAGCAGCTGACTTCTCAATGGAAACACTCCAAGCCAGAAGAGAATGGCAAGAAATATTCCAAGTAATGAGAACCAGAGGCTCGCAGCCAAGGCTACTGTACCCAGCAAGGCTCTTGATCAAGATAGATGGCTAAATAAGGAGCTTCCAAGACAAAAGAAGTCTAAAAGAATACACCTCCACCAAACCAGCTCTGAAAGAGATACTAAAGGGACTGATTTAAGGAAAAAAAGGAAAAGAGAGAGAGAGAGGAACACAGGTACAAAAAAAATGGCAATGAATAAGTACCTATCAATAATAACCTTAAACGTAAATGGATTAAATGCTCTAATCAAAAGACATAGAAGAGCGGAATGGATAAGAAAGCACGACCCACACATATGCTGCCTACAACAGACCCACCTCAGGACAAAAGACTTACACAGACTGAAAGTGAAGGGCTGGAAACAAGTTTTCCAAGCAAACGGACAGGAAAAAAGAGCCGGGGTAGCAATACTCATATCAGACAAAATAGACTTCAAAAAAGGGCCATAAAGAGAGACCCAGAAGGACACTTCATAATACTCAAGGGAAGAATCCACCAAGAAGACATTAACATTGTAAATATACATGCACCCAACATAGTAGCACCCAAATACATGAAGAAAACCTTGGAGGACTTCAAGAAAGATATTGATAGCAACACAATTATAGTACGGGACTTCAACACCCCACTGTCAAAAATGGACAGATCTTCCAAACAAAATATCAACAAAGATATTGTGGCACTGAACAATGCCCTAGAGGAAATGGACTTAACTGATATATATAGAGACTTTCACCCCAAAGAAGCTAAGTACACATTCTTTTCAAATGCACATGGAACATTTTCAAAGATAGATCATATGATAGGACACAAAACAAGCCTCAACAAATTCAAGAAAATTGAAATCATATCACGTATTTTCTCTGACCACAAGGGACTGAAATTAGAAACCAACACAAAGGAAAAAAACCCAAAATGCTCAAAATCATGGAGATTGAATAGCATGCTATTAAACAATGAATGGGTCAAGGACGAGATTAGGGAAGAAATCAAAAAGTTCCTTGAAACAAATGAAAATGAAATTATAACAACCCAAAACTTATGGGACACAGCGAAGGCAGTCCCGAGAGGGAAGTTCATAGCGATACAGGTCTACCTAAAAAAAAAAAATAGAAATATTTCAAACAAACAACCTAACTCTATGCCTACAAGAACTCGAGGAACAACAACAAAGACAACCCAGAGCAAGTAGAAGGAAGGAAATAACCAAGATCAGAGCAGAATTAAATGACATAGAGAATAAAAGCACAATTCTGAGGATCAATGAATCTAGGATCTGGTTCTTTGAAAAGTTAAACAAAATCGACAAAACTTTAAGCAGGCTCATCAAGAAAAAAAGAGAGAGGACTGAAATAAACTCAATCAGAAATGAAAGAGGAGATATTACAACCGACGCCACAGAAATACAAAGGATTGTAAGACACTACTATGACGAACTGTATGCCAAAAAATATGAAAACCTAGGTGAAATGAACAAATTTTTAGAAAAATATAATCTTCCAAAAATCAATAAAGAAGAAGCAGAAAGCTTGAGCCAACCAATAACAACAGATGAAATTGAAACAGTAATCAAAAAACTCCCGACACACAAAAGCCCTGGACCAGATGATTTCACAGGAGAATTCTACAAAGCATTAAAGGAAGAACTAACACCTATCCTTCACAAACTATTCCAAAAAATCCAAAATGATGGAAGACTCCCAAACTCTTTTTATGAAGCCAGCATCATCCTAATCCCAAAGCCAGAAAAAGACGCAACAAAGAAAGAAAACTTCAGGCCAATATCACTAATGAACATTCACGTTAAAATCCTCAACAAAATATTGGCAAACCGCATCCAGCATTACATCAAAAAGATCATACACCATGACCAAGTGGGATTCATCCCAGGGATGCAAAGATGGTACAATATTTGCAAAACAATAAACGTAATATATCACATAAACAAAGGCAAAGACAAAAATCACATGATCATATCAACAGATACAGAAAAAGCATTCGATAAGGGACAGCATCCATTTATGATAAAAAAACACTTAGCAAAGTGGGAATAGAGGGAGCATTCCTCAACATAATAAAGGCCATATATGAGAAACCTACAGCCAACATTATACTCAATGGACAAAAACTAAAATCTTTCCCACTAAGATCAGGAACAAGACAAGGTTGCCCACTATCACCACTTCTATTTAACATAGTACTGGAAGTTTTATCCACAGCAATTGGATAAGAAGAGGAAATAAAAAGCATCGAAATTGGAAAGGAGGAAACAAAAATGTCATTGTTTGCAGGTGACATGATAGTGTACTTAGAAAATACTATAGACTCTGCCAAAAAACTACTGGATCTAATAATTAAATTTGGCAAAGCAGCGGGATACAAAGTCAATATCCAGAAATCAAAGGCATTTTTTTTATACCAACAGTGAAATAGCAGCAGCAGAAAACAAGAAAAATATCCCATTTGATATAGCAACAAAAAAAAATAAAATACCTGGGAATAAACCTCACCAAGGTGGTAAAAGACCTGTACTCAGAAAATTACACAACACTGAAAAAAGAAATCATGGAAGACACAAACAAACAGAAACATATACCATGCTCATGGATTGGAAGAATCAACATCATCAAAATGTCCATACTACCCAAAGCAATTTATAGATTCAATGCAATCCCTATCAAAGTACCAGTGGCATATTTCACAGATATCGAACAAACACTTCAAAAATTTATATGGAACCATAAATGATCCCAAATATCATCTGCAATTTTGAGAAAGAAGAGCAAAGCAGAAAGGATCACAATTCCTGACATCAAACTATATTACAAGGCCACTGTAATCAAAACAGCTTGGTACTGGCATAAAAACAGACAGATAGACCAATGGAACAGAATAGAGAGCCCAGAAATAAACCCAAGTCTCTACAGGCAATTAATCTTCGACAAAGGGGGCAGAAGCATAAAATGGAATAAAAATAGCCTCTTCAACAAATGGTGTTGGGAAATCTGGACGGCTACCTGCAAAAAAATGAAACTTGATCACCAACTTATACCATACACAAAAATAAATTCAAGGTGGATAAAAGACTTAAATGTAAGTCGTGACACCATAAAAGTCCTAGAGGAAAACATGGATAGGAAAATCTCAGACATCTCCCGCAGCAACATCTTCAGTGATATGTCCCCTAGAGCTAGGGGCATAAAGGAAAGAATAAACAAATGGGACCTTATCAAAATAAAGAGCTTCTGTGGGACTAAAAAAAAACAGTATTAAAATGAAAAGAGAACCAACAGTATGGGAAAACATATTTGCCAATGATACCTCAGACAAGGGTTTGATCTCCAAAATATATAAAGAACTCATACGACTCCACTCCAGGAAGATAAAAAAACCCAATTAAAAAAATGGGCAAAAGACATGAACAGGTGCTTCTCGAAAGAGGGCCCAGAGACATATGAAAAGATGCTCAACATCACTAGCCATCAGAGAGATGCAAATTCAAACCACAATGAGATACCACCTCACTCCAGTCAGAATGGCCATCATAAATGACGCAACAGATAAGTGTTGGAGGGGATGTGGAGAAAAGAGAACCCTAGTGCACTGTTGGTGGGAATGCAGATTGGTGCAGCCACTGTGCAAAACAGTATGGAACTTCCTCAGAAAACTAAAAATGGAACTGCCTTTCGACCCAGCAATTCCACTACTGGGATTATACCCTAAGAGCCCTGAAATACCAATTCAAGGGAACCTATGCACTCCAATGTTCATAGCAGCACAATTCACAATAGCCAAGTGCTGGAAACAACCTAAGTGCCCATCTACGAATGAGTGGATCAAGAAACTATGCTACATTTACACAATGGAATTCTACGCAGTAGAGAGGAAGAAGGAGCTTATACCCTTTGCAACAGCATGCATGGAACTGGAGAGCATTATGCTAAGTGAAGTAGGCCAGGCCGTGAGGGAGAAATACCATATGATCTCACCTTTATCTGGAACATAATCAACAAAAGAAAAAAGCAAGAAAAACATAACCGGAGACATTGAAATTAACAACAGTCTGACAGTGGCCAGAGGGGAGGGGGAAGGGGACAATGGGGAGAAGGGTTTTCAGAAACCACTATAGAGGACACATGGACAGAACCAAGGGTGAGGAGGGAGGCATGGAAGGGAGGTGGTGTTGGTTGGGGTGGGGGGAGGGGAGGGGAGAGGATGTAGACAACTGTAATTGAAAAACAATAAAGTAATTATTTAAAAAAGGTAAAAAAAATTAAAAAAATTAAAAATTTTAAAAAAGAATGTACAGGTCGTCAAATAACATCATTTTGCTCAAATATCATTTTGTTGTAATTTTGATGAGATGTCATAGGAAATTTACTCTTGTTTACCTCAATTAGGCTGTGGTAAAGTTAATTTTCTTATTCATTGTATTGTTTAAAGTCACAGAGCCTATCAAGGACATTAAGTAAGGACTTACTGTACATAGGAAAGAACAAAATATGATATTCTGATGTTTGGATTGCATGAATGCATATGCATACAACTCTAATAATATTAACTAAAAATAACTAAAGGTAATACATTAATTCAGAAACTATAAGGTAAATAGACAAAGACAACTACATTCTGATGCATTACCATGGAAGTAGAAAATACAATAATTTATTTATGATGGAGACACAAGCTCAAAACACAATATTACTTTAAAATTTATAAAAGCTAAACAGGAGGGGGGAAGGATGGAAAGTCTAAATATAGCAATAATGAAACAGATCCTAATTTGAGTTATATTACATCTATATATTAATCTGAAGTCCTCATGGCATCCTTTATAAAACTTGAAAGACTGATAATGTAATTCATCTAGAATAATAAGTAGGCAAGAATACCAGTGTGTGTATTTTCTTAAATGTAAATATGGCAAACTTATCCTGATGGATTTTAATCTTCTATAAATAATCATCAAAACCTTATGGGAATTAAGAATAGAGATTCCGGAAATGCATACAAACTGTTATAAGAACTAATAGTTGATAAACCAGAAGCAATACAAATACAAGGAAAGAATCACTTTTTAGTAAATGGATGAGTAAAGAGGTATCTGCTAGATATCAATATGGAAAACAACATATCGATAGGATTACAACATATACCACATTACAATAAATCCCAGATGGGTTTTTAAAAGTTAACTTTAAAAAGAACATGGAATAGTATATTTATCCCAGATGTGGAAAATATACAAAATTATTTCTGACTATGAAAAGATATAAAATGGATTAATTCATATGTACTAAAATAATTTTTGTATCACTGAATGTATGCAATAAAATGAAGTGAAAGGAACAGAAAAGAACACATCTGTGTCATCACTGATGAAGGTAATAGAAAAGGTAGATGCAAATACCCAAATAAATAATCAAAGGAGGATTTCTGGTTTCTGAGTGAGCAGGTAAGGACCTTGACTCTCATCCTCACAATGAGAAGATAGCTGAACAAATTGAATATCAACAGTTCTTAGATTCATCAGAGAATTGAGGTCCCAGGACAAACTGCTGTCCCCCCAAATTGGAGAGAAAGATAGGCTGATACGAAGAATCACAGCTCACATAATTGGAAACCTCCATGGGATCCAGTACCAGGGTAAGAGATAATTGAATAGCTGGAGGCTCAGTGTGGACAAGTTTGAGAGTTAAGAACTAGAGGGGGCCCTGTCTTAGGGGGACCCTATAATTCTGTAAGTTTTACCTCCAGGAGCCCTACTCACAGTGAAGACTGGAGGAAAATCCCCTTGGGCTTCTAGCAACAGGGCAGAAAAAAACTCAACTCTAGCTCTCTCTAGTCTTCCTGTCTCACATAAGGAAAAACAAAACAGAACTGATAAGTACTTGTGAAGTTCACGGCTTTTAGTACAGATGCACTAAAAGACTCTAACCTAATCACAGGACTATAGAATACCCCGCACCCCCACACATGCACCTTATTACCATATCAATAAAGCTCCTGAATAACAATAGGGATATACAACTGCAAGAACTACATGTCTTAAACCTTATTTAACAAGTCATCTCTAGGGAAACCAAATATACAGAAGAGACAAAAACAAAGACACTAGAGAAAATTTTAGCCTCTGACATATAACTATAGCACATAGTAAATACATCCTAATCCCTATCCAGATAAACACAAAACCTCACAATAAAGGCCTATTTACCTCAATTACTTTTTTTACCCATATGTTATGTCCAGCTTCCAACAAAAAATTTACAAGGCATACTAAAAGAAAAAAATGTATCATGGACAGAGCAAATATCAGAACCAGAGACAATTATGGAAGAAATGTTGGAATTATTACAACAGCAATTTAAAATGATTAATATGCTAAGTGCTCTAATGGAAAAGGGGTTCAACATATAAGAACAGATGGGTTATATAAACAGGAAACAAAGAAACTCTAAGAAAAATCAAAATGAAATGCAAGAGATCTGTAAAATAAATAATGTTTTTGATGATTCATCAACAGACTGGATGCAGCAGAGAAAAAGAATCAGCAAACTTGAAGAAATGTCAATAGCAACTTCCAAAATGCAGAGAATGAAAAATGAACAGATTATCAAAAACTGTGGGACAATTACAAAAGATATAACAAATACATAATGGGAATACCAGGAGAAGAAAGAAACAAAGAGAAAAAACACAGTCATGAATCACAATGACAGGGATACATTCTGAGAAATATGCTGTTGGGCAATTTTGCTGTTTGGCAAACATCATAGTGTGCACTTACACAAACCTAGATAGCATAGCCTACCATACACCTAGACTATATGGTATAGCCTCTTGTTCCTAGCTTACAAACCTGTACAGCATGTTATTGTACTGAATACTGTAGGCAATTGTAACACAGTAGTATTTGTGTATCTAAATATATTTAAACTAAAGAAGGTGCAGTAAAAATATGGTATAAATAAAATGTTTTTAAAAGGTTCACCTGTACAGGGCATTTACCATGAATGCAGCTTAAAGGACAGGAAATTGCTCTGGGTGAGTCATGGAGTGAGTGGTAAGTGAATGTGAAGGCCTGGGACATTACTATACATTACTGTAGACTATAAATTATAAACATTGTTTGGCAAGCCCTCCCCCTGCTTCCTTCCTATAGGGTGAGAAATAGGACATCGAAGCTGTCAATGCTGTTCCATAAACAGGGATATGGGCTGGAGTGATTGGAAATATCGAGGAGAAACTGGCTGGGTAAGACATACAACACCATAATAATAACTGTCAGAGGAAATCAAAGGTAGCCTGAGGATCAGTAGCAATGAGAAATCAAGATGAGAAATAAAGGAACATAGGGGGTTGTGAGGGCAATGTGGTTTTGGCTATTGCAGGTTGGAGCAGTGGTCAGACTAAGGAACTTTGTGGTATTCATAAAAAAAAATAGAGGTGTTTAACGTGAAGGATATAGAAGTGAGGACTTAATATTTTGACTGGAAATTTGATTTTGGTTCCATTGACCCTATCTGGCAAAAAGGGCTCTTTCTGGCATTTAATGATAGAAGACAATAAAACTTATCTGTGTTTTATATAATTACAACTTGAAAATATTTCCAAAGTACAGGAACAGGCTGGCTTGACACTACCCCAGAAAGCTTTTACTTAAGTGGCAGTGGCCCTTAATATTTGTTATAATAGATCCTATGTTCCTCTGTACTTGTATAGGATCTTAGGTCCTTAATCAATAATTTACAGCAATGTCATCTGAAGATCATCAACCTGGATCTGGGAGGGCCATTGTGCCCTCTCAACACGTGGCACTACGGGGGACAAGCTTCTCTGTGGAGAAACAGGTTAATGGCTGGCTGACTGACCTGTGTACTCAAAAGTGAGTGTTGTGAGTTCTTTGTGAATCTATTGTGAAACCCCATAGATATTGCTCCCATTGGAGAAAAAAATTCCTCTTGAATCACACATCCTCCAGTTTCTTACAGGATATTCATCTCTATTACGATCTTATGAGATCACCATCATATATGCAGTCTGTCATTATGGAAATATCATTATATGGCACATGACTATATTTGAAATAATAAAGACTGAGAATATCCTAAAATTAATAGTAGATACCAAGCTACTGGTCCAGAAAGCTCAGAAACCACAAAGAAGGATAAATATTTTAAAAATCTACAATTAGGCATATTCATATCCAAATTGCAGAAAATTAAAGACAAAGGAAAAAATCTTCAAAGTAGCCAGAACAAAATAATGGCCTACCTATGAAGGAGGATAAGACTTACATCAGCCAAGCAGTGAAAGACAAATACCGTATGATCTCAACTATAAGTGGAATCTAATCAACAAAACAAACAAGCAAGCAAAATATAACCAGAAACATTGAAATAAACAAAAAACTAACAGTAATTATGGGGGAAGGAGATAACAGGGGAAAATAGGGGAAAGGCCATCAAGGAACATGTACAAAGGACACATGGACAAAGCCAAAAGGGGTAGGTTTGAGGGTGGGAGGCAGTGATGCGTGGGGCAGGGGGCCATGGTGGGGTGAAAATGGAGACAACTGTACTTGAACAACAATAAAGAGTTTTGATATGCAAAAAAAGAGACATCAGCTTTCTCTTCAAAAAATATGTAACAAGGAAGAAAGAAGAATGAAATATATGAAGGATTGAAAAGAACCACCAATCAAGAATCCCAAGTCTATCCCAAACTCTTTTTATGAAGCCAGCATCATACTAATCCCAAAAACAGATAAAGACACAACAAAGAAAGAAAACTTCAGGCCAATATCGCTGATGAACACAGGTGCTAAAATCCTCAACAAAGTATTGTCAAACCGCATCCAGCAATACAATAAAAAGATCATATACCATGATCAAATGGGATTCATCCCAGGGATGAATGGTACAATATTCACAATCAATAAATGTAATACATCTTGTAAACAAAATGAAAGACAAAACTCACATGATCACAGCAATAGATGCAGAAAAAGCATTTGATAAGGTACAGCACCTGTTTATGATAAAACACTTAGCAAAGTGGGAGTAGAGGGAGCATTCCTCAACATAATAAAGGTCATATACAAGAGACCTACAGCTAACATCATACTCAATGGGCAAAAACTAAAACCTTTCCCACTAAGATCAGGAACAAGACAAGGATTCCTGCTTTCACCACTCCTATTCAACATAGTATTGGAAGTCCTAGCCACAGCAGTCAGACAAGAAAAAGAAATAAAAAGCATCCAAATTGGAATGGAGGAAGCAAAACTGTCATTGTTTGCAGATGACATGATAGTGTACATAGAAAATCCAACAGACTCCACCAAAAAACTACTTAACCTAATAAGTGAATTTGGCAAAACAGCAAGATACAAAGTCAATATTCAGAAATCAAAGGCATTCTTCTTCACCAACACTGAAATATCAGAAACAAAAATCAGGAAAAAAAGATGCCATTTGATATAGCAACAAGAAAAATAAACTACCTCAGAAAAAACCTAACCAAGGATGTAAAAGACCTGTACTCAGAAAACTACACAACACTAAAGAAAGAAATTAAGGAAGACACAAACAAATGGAAGCACGTACCACGCTCGTGGATTGAAGAATTAACATCATCAGAGTGTCCATACTACCCAAAGCAATTTATAGATTCAATGCAATCCCTATTAAAGTACCAATGGTATACTTCACAGATATAGAACAAACATTTCAAAAATTTATATGGAACCATAAATGATCCAGAATACCTGCAGCAATTTTAAGAAAGAAGAGCAAAGTAGGAGGAATCACAATACCTGATATCAAACTGTGTTACGGAGCCACTGTAATCAAAACAGCTTGGTACTGGCATAAAAACAGACAGATAGACCAATGGAACAGAATAGAGAGCCCAGAAATAAACCCAAGTCTATGGCCAATTAATTTTTGACAAAGGGAGAAGCAGCATAAAATGGAGTAAAAATGGCCTCTTCAACAAATGGTGTTGGGAAATCTGGACAGCTACGTGCAAAAAAATGAAACTCGAGCACCAACTTACACGATACACAAAAATAAATTCAAGGTGGATAAGAGACTTAAATATAAGTCACGGCACCACAAAAGTCCTAGAGGAAAACATCGGTAGGAAAATCTCAGACATTCCCCACAGCAACATCTTCACTGATATGTCCCCTAGAGCAAAGGACAGAAAGGAAAGAATAAACAAATGGGACCTCATCAAAATAAAAAGCTTCTGCATGGCTAAAGGAAACAGTATTAAAATAAAGAGAGAACCAACCGTATGGGAAAACATATTTACCAATGATACCTCAGACAAGGGTTTGATCTCCAAAATATATAAAGAACTCATATGACTCCACTCCAGGAAGACAAAAAACCCAATTAAAAAATGAGCAAAAGACTTGAACAGACACTTCTCCAAGGAGGACACACAGAGGGCCCAGAGACATATGAAAAGATGCTCATCATCACTAGCCATCAGAGAGATGTAAGTTAACATCACAATGAGATACCACCTCACACCAATCAGAATGTCCATCATAAACAAATCAACAAACAAGTGTTGGAGAGGATACGGAGAAAAGGGAACCCTACTGCACTGTTGGTGGGAATGCAGACTGGTGCAGCCACTGTGGAAAACAGTATGGAACTTCCTCAGAAAACTAAAAATGGAACTGCCTTTTGACCCAGCAATTCCATTGCTGGGATTGTACCCTAAGAGCCCTGAAACATCAATCCAAAAGAACCTGTGCACCCCAATGTTCATAGCAGCACAATTAACAATAGCCAAGTGCTGGAAGCAACCCAAGTTCCCATCAGCAAATGAGTGGATCAAGAAACTATGATACATTTACACAATGGAATACTATGCAGCAGAGAGAAAGGAGGAACTCCTACCCTTCATGACAGCATGGATGGAACTGGACAGTATTATGCTAAGTTAAATAAGACAGGCAGTGAAAGACAAATACCATATGATCTAACACTGACACCAAATGCTGATGAGGTTGTGCAGCAACTATATTTTGTTGCTGGTAGGAATACAAAATAGTATAGACCTTGGGAAGACAGTTTGACAGTTTCTTGCAAAACTAAATATCCTCTTACCTTACAACCCAGTTACTGCACTCCTTTGCATTTACCCAAATTATTTGAAAATTTACATCCACACAAAGATCTGCACACATATGCTTATAGCAGTTTTATTCATAATTGTCAAAAGTTGGAAGAAACCAAAATGTCCTTCAGTAGTGAACAAACTATGGAGTATGCAGACAATAGAATATCATTCAGTTATCAAACCAGAAAAATATATGGAGGAATATTAAATGAAGTAAAATAAGTCATTCCGCAAAGGCTATATACTGTATGATTGCACCCATATGATATTTGGGAAAAGACTATGTAGACAGTAAAAAGATCAGTGTTTGTGCCCTGGCTGGTGTAGCTCAGTGGATTGAGCACAGACTGGGAACCAAAGGGTTACCAGTTCGATTCCCAGTCAGGGCACATGCCTGGGTTGCGGGCCAGGTCTCCAGTGGGGGCCATGTGAGAGGCAACCATACACTGCTGTTTCTCTCCCTCTCTTTCTCCTTCCTTTCCCCTCTCTCTAAAAATAAATAAAAATCTTGCCCTGACTGGTGTAGCTCAGTGGATTGAGCATGGGCTGGGAACCAGACGGTCCCAGTTCGATTCCCAGTCAGGGCACATGCCTGGGTTGCGGGCCGGGTCCCCAGTGAGGGCCATGTGAGAGGCAACCATACACTGCTGTTTCTCTCCCTCTCTGTCTCCCTCCCTTCCCCTTGCTCTAAAATAAATAAATAAAATCTTTAAATAAATAAAAATCTTTTAAAAAAAAAAAGACCAGTGTTTGTCAGGGGTCTAGAAGGAGGGTAGATAAATGGTTGAAGCCCAGAGGATTTTTAGGGCAGTGAAACTACCCTGAATGATGCTATAATGGATAAATATCATTATACATTTTTCCCAATGTATTGAATGTACACCACCATCTGGGAATATTAATGTGAACTATTGACTTTACTTAATAATAATGTATTAATATTAGCCCAATAATTGTAACAAGTGTACTACACTAATTGCAAGATGTCAATAACATTGGAAACTAGGGGGAAGGGGATGAGTATATGGTAACTCTCTACTTTCTGCTTAGTTTTTCTGTAAACCTAAAACTCCTCCCCCAAAAAAGCCTAAGAAAAATCAGAGACTGAAATGGCGGTATACACATAAACAATTTTTTTTACTCTAAAAATCATCCTATGTAATGCAGAATTCTCTATGAAAGTTCTCAAAGTTCATTTCCCAGCTGGTGTAGCTTAGTGGATTGAGCGTGGGCTGGGAACCAGAGGGTCCCGGTTCGATTCCCAGTCGGGGCACATGCCTAGGTTGCGGGCCAAGTCCCCAGTGAAGGCCAAGTGAGAGGCAACCATACATTGCTCTTTCTCTCTCCCTTCTCCTCTCTCTGAAAATAAGTAAATAAAATCTTAAAAAAATAAAAAAAAAGTTCTCAAAGTTCAATGTGCAACAGAATCCCCTGGATGGCTTGTTAAAACACAACCCCCCCCCCAACTTTCAGATTCCCTAGGTCTGAAGTAGGGCCTGGGTCCCAGGGAATGCTGATTCTGCTGGTCCTAAGCTTCAAGAGAGATGTAAAGTCTGAGGGGAAAAACTGACCAGTAACCAAAATGGGAAGTAGAATTTTAGGGTATACAAAAGTTAAGGAGCACATATTAAACAACCCAAGTCTCTTCTGCATAGTATATTGGGGTAAGTTGGGAAAGAAGAACAGAGAGTCAGAAATTTTAAGTCCTGTTTAAGAACTCAAGAAAGAAGGTTGAAATGTAGTACCTCTCTCTCTCTCTCACTTTCTCTCTCTCTCTGTTTGTCCCCTCCCCTCCTATTCCCTCTCCCCCTCTCTCCCTCTTTCCCTCTTTCTTTTTCGTACCATTTATAATACTGTATTGTGCTTACCTGAAAATCAAAATCATAAATCTGTAGAGGGCAATGGGCAAAGGCACTAAGAAAAGTAGGAATGAATAGATTAGTCTACCTTAAGTGGAGAGTATACTGGAAAATACTGCTAGGGCCACAGTAGGGACAGCCTTAAAAATCTAGACTAAATCTGAATGCTCCAGCCCCTCCCCCTTTTTTCTTAATGATTTATCATAGATAGCTTAACTCATTGGATTGTCCCCTCATTTCCAGAAGACAAAACATGCTGCTAATATGCAACTTTGAACTCTGGGACAATACTCTTCTGTCTCTCTTTACACCCAAATGTTAAGTTAAAAAGTAGATGGGGAACACATTAAGAGTTTCTAAGAAACTCCTGTATGTGCCCACAAGGGCAAATACCCAATGCTGTCTAATTTGTTTACTATAGTACTTCTAGCAACCAGCATAGTGGCTGGCACATACTAAACGCTCCTTAAAATAACTGCTGAAAGAATGACGGAACTGAGGAAAGTAATGCAAAAATGAACAGTCCTCCTATATGATCACAACACATACTGTTTTTAGACCCATGCATATAGATGGTGAATTCAGAAAGCACAGCCCATGTGCAGTCAGTGTGAACAAGGGAGCAGATTAGAAGCTTCAAGTACCGGAACAGTGTATGCATGCAAATGTTCAAGCTCCTCCACCTGCCTGCAATGACAAGGCCCATCCTGACACATTGCGTGTGTGTGTATAACAGGTAATGAGGAAATAAGCTCTTATATAGACTTCTAATAGTCTGCTAAAAAGAAGACTGACCTTTCTATGCATGGAGAGGAAGAAATGAAAGGTTCATTTCCTCACACTTTGAGTATGTGGGCACAATGATAATAAAGATGTTCATTCTTATACAAACCCACTAGACACCAAGGCTACTGTGTCCTCAACACACAGAAGTCACTCAATAAATATTTATAAAAGAAAGAAATGAATGAATGGGAGAGAAAGGTTATGTAAGGGCACTCTGCACTTGTTCGTGTCAGGAAGGCTCACCCTTTTAGAGCCCTTGTAGTAGAACTCCGCACTGAGAGAGCACTCAGGCCCAGGTACCAAGGAGGGGACAGAGGGAGTATGTCCAAACATTGGGCACCTACATACCGACAGATGAGACAGACAGACAGAGACATGTAGAAGGACAGAAAGACACAGAAGTAGACAGATAGTATGATAATATAAAGACATAGGTTGTTCTAATTTCCACACTGTATAGTGTGCATACAAGATCACCAATAAGAAGGGTCCCCTGCTCTTCAACCCGTGTCCAACTGCAGAAGAGTTTAGCGTGGACATCTTAAGGAATCTCACCATTCTGCCTTCAGGTCCTGAGAGATAAAGGCAGCTTATGAGCTGAAACTCCTACACATCCTGGTGTTAAGCTTCTCCATCAATGTGTGCATCTCTCTGTCCTCAGAGGGTATGGGGTGAGAGTGCCTTAGTGGGTAGATGGAAGACCAAATGTGTTAGTGCCTGACGCATTGCAGAAACTCCATTCAAATTTGACAAAGCAAGAAGGGAAACATAACAGCACTCAGTCCTGCTACATGTAAGCAAGGCTCCCTCTCTTTGAAGCCTTGATTAAAGACAATACTTGAGATACCACTCACATGTAGGTTGAAGGAAGTTAGGGAGGGAGCAGATGGAAAGGCTGTGTTCCCTGCTCACCACCTTGTGTGTGGATATCAGGGGGAGAATAAAGAAAAAACTCACTCTCCAGAACTCTGGGCACCTGAGCACATGGATGTTATTTGATAAGGACATTTCTTCTAGAACACAGACAAGCCCACCAGACAGAGAGCCCAAAATCCATAACTATCCTGCTCTCTTCTGTTTCCCCAATACCCACCTGTTACTCAAAAACTCTTACTGGAAAGGGAGAGAGGGAGGAGTGATGTATTATAAGCTCTGTCCTTCTTACTGCAGTTGAGCCCACCCTCTCTCAATCCTTACCCAGGTGCATTGCATGGAGATAGCACTAGCATCCAGGTAGCAAGGATTAGAGAAGAGAGGCAGGGCAGAAGGCTCAAGACCTGCACACCACATGCATGCAAGTCTATGTGAGTAGAAAAGGAGAAACCAGATTCCTGCATCCTGAGCCCATGTAGCTACAGTCATTGTCATGAGGAAGTTGACTCTCCAGGGATGGACTAGACAGAAGGCTGGTGTCCCTATGGTTAGTTCACTGTGGCAATACCAAACAATAGGAACTCAGTAAATTTGTTAAATGGATGGATGAATGGACAAAGAAAAGCACATACAAATTACTGACTTAAAGAACAAGTAAAGTACAGTAAGAGAAGTACTGTACAGGCTCTGCCCTACACATAGACCAGGCTCACCATCTTTTTTTCTTGCCTAAGACCAGTGTACTGATAAGCCAACACTCATGCCTACATTTCAAGGATAAGGGTGAGGGAGCAAATATCACCATACAGGTACCTGCACACCACACACACATTTGAGTGTGTGTGAGCAACAAGGAAATTCACACTTCTGCAGACAAGTGTAAATAATAACAAAGCTTCTCTCTCCAGCCTTTCGGTTTAGTGCAGAAATGTGTCTATATTTGCATGTGTGTTTGTGCATGTGTGCGTGCACAGGCAAAGGGGGAATGTGGGCATGCATAAGAGAATGAGAAGGCTCAATTCCTGGCACACCCTATACACCTGTTTTCAAGGTCTGGGGAAGTTCACTCACCAGACACCTCCTCTAGAGACAGGAAATCCTACAAAGAGAAACACTTTTTCTTATTCAGCAGAATACTTCTAGCACAGTGAATGGCACATAAAAAGTGATCGATAGCTCGGCCTAGCTGGTGTAACTCAGTGGATTGAGTGCCGGCCTGTGAACCAAAGGGTCACCAGTTTGACTCCCAGGCAAGGCCCATGCCTGGGTTGCAGGCCAGGTCCCCCATTGGGGGTACATAAGAGGCAACCATACATTGATGTTTCTCTCCCTCTCTTTCTCCTTCCCTTCCCCTCTCTCTAAAAATAAATTTTAAAAATCTTTTTAAAAATGATCAATAATACGTACTGATTGAATTGTTTGGCAGAAGGTTCATGATGACAAGGCTCACTCTCCTGTAATCCATGCACATAGGAGGTGCTTTGAGAATTCACAACTCCGATATGCAATGGGTATGGGAGAAGGAGCAGTTCATTCTTCACACCATGCGCATGTGTGTGCATGTGCACGTGTGTGCATGCATTGTGTGTCTGCAGTGTTACGTGCATGCCCCTTAAAAGTAATGAGTGCCTCTTCTTTGATAGACCCTTGGTTGTAAGTTCACTTAATTTCCTATGCTCACCAAGGGTGTGGCTCTGGAGGAGGTGGGGAGAATAATGAGCAGATGTACTCTCTGCCAGAGCTTGCAGGGGCACAGCACTGGGAATGTGCATGAGAAATAGGGATGCTCGTTCCCTTGTACCCTCTATAGTCTAACTCCCTTGGGGTTGAGCCTTTATCTGACTTGCTTATTTACTATGTCCCCAGCCCTGAAACCAAATCAGTGATTCTCAAACTTGAGTGAACATCAGAATCAGTGGAAAAGTTCATTAGAATACAGATTTCTTTGGTTCAGGATTTAGTAGGTTAGGGGTAGGGCCCAAGAATTTTTATTTCTAAAATAAAAATTTTCTGAGGTTCTCAGATGATACTGATGCTGCTGGGCCAGTGAACGTACTTTGAGAACTAGCACCCTAAATGAACATTAAAGAAATGAAAGAATGGGAGGGGTGATATAAAGGTTCTTGGGTATTTTATACATGGATGAGATTCCCTCTCTGAATTTTTGTTCAAGGGCAATGGGCTTAGCCAGCATTTGTACACAAGTACCAAGAATGAGAGGTAGGGGCCTGAATAGAAGACTCAGACACCTTCATATTATCTGTGTGAATGTGTGTGTACAAGAAGCATTACTCTCCTGCTAACAGGTGATTTGGCCATGTTTATACAAAGGTGAAGTATCCTTTCTGCATATGCAAGGAGGGCCACTTTCATTCAAGCTCTGGCTGTTGAAGGAGTGCTACCCTACACACTGGACATAGGTGAGACAACACTGTTAGTGATTGTCAGTCTCCTATGTACACTGTGGATGCAGCTCCATGTATGGAGAACACAGCTTCTGTGTTTCTGTACCTGAGTGTTGTATTTGTGTGTTTATAGGGAAGGCTCACTTTTCCACATATAGTATATTCACATGTGATTGTACAGAAACATAAAGAAAAGGATCACTCCTGTACACAACAGCATGAAAGAGAGCAGCACTAAGAAGACCTCCCTCATTTAGTCCCTATTGATGGGAGGGTTGGGAAATTTCACTGGTCTGCACACTGAGATGGGACTCTATGCATGCAGGTTCATGTTGCTGGGTGTGCCTGGGAATGGGGTGGTGAGAAATCTAACTAGCAAAACCTGCACATATGCTTGTGTTTACAGAGAAGATAGCAAGGAACATCAAGATCTACTTTATTCTTCTGAACAGTGGTCTATTAGTCCACATCATCTATGTGTCATAGTACATTTATTAGTCTCCCACCTGAATGTAGGGGTAGCAATCTTCTGTTTTATCTCTATGTGCTCTGTGAGTAACATAGTACCTGGAATCTAGTAGACATTCAAATATGTGTGGAAGGAAGAGAAAGAGAGAGGGGGAATTGCTGCACAAGTTCTGTCCTTCTAAATGTAGACAAGGCTCCTTCCCTTGGAGTTCTTGAAGAGGGGCAGTGATTCAAAACAGCAGTGGGCCCTATACTGAATGAAGAAGAATGATTTACCTGGTCAGGAGCATACTCCCCATTACATGTCTGTGCGTGTGTTCCCCATCAGGCCCTTCAGCTCACAGTACATGCATGTGTATGTAGGATTGCGCTGAGGTTTAGAAGATTATCCTACACACATCTTTGTGATACCAGGAGGGGAGTCATGTCAAGCCCCAATGTGCAGCCCACCTACCCTCAGGATGTGCAGGCATAATGAGTGAGGCATCCATTCTGCTACTTGCAAAGAGGGATCAGATGTGGCTCATTCTCTTGTGGGCCAGCTGCCCAGCAAAGCACCTGAAACAGAGTAGGCACTCAACAGGTAGTTGTAGAAAGGAGGGGAGGAGGATGTAGAGCTGCTCTGTCCTATGTGAAAATGACACTGCCCCTCTCAGAATCCTTGCCCAGGTGCATTGCATTCAGAAAGCACTCTCACCCAGGTAGCAAAGATTAGAGAGGGGGAGCCAGAACAGAAGATTCTGGTACCTGCACCCTCTGAGTGGGTATTTAAGAAAAAGGCTCACTGTCCTTGTCCAGGTCATCTACGTAGGATTAAGCTAAAGTAAAGATGTTCTCCTATACATATCAGTGTGAAAGAAGGAATGAGAAGTGTCACACTTGTGTGTAAGTTGGCGGGGGAATAGATAAGAAGTTCCGTATGTGGCCCACTCCCCCTCAGTACATATAGGGGCGGTGGGTGATGACAAAACCCATTATCTTCCCTGGACTGTGAGATCCGGGAAAGCAGGGACCAAGTGACCAGCACGGTTACCAATGAATAGTATTTGTGGAAGAAAAGAATGAATGACAGATAGAGACAGGCAGGCATGCAGCAAGCAGTTGAGAGGTGACATACAGATCCTCTGTCCTTCTCCACTCAGAGGAGTTCAGCACCCAGAATACTTAGTCCAGTGCAGCTGCATTCAGAAAGCAATCTCACCTAGGTACAAATGATGAGAGAGAGAGGGAGTACAGCAGAAACTTTGGGCACCTGCACCCTGTATGTATGCCATGTGCATATTTAACTCTCCTGGTCCCTTTCTCACAAAGCATCACTATGTACATTTAATAAGATTGTTACATCTCTCAGAGTGTGCATTATGTATTCATCCCCATGCATGAGGTCACATGGCCATTCTCTCACAGACAGAGCCTCTGAATATGTACTGTGAGTTATGAGTGACATTTTTCTCAGATCACACGTAAGAGTCTGCATGTGTTGGCTGTGTGTTTGGAGGATAACAAGAAGGCTGGGACAATCTGGGTAACAGGCACACATGTATATGCACATGACGGAGGACAGTACAGAAAAAGGATACTTTATTTCCTTCCATTTCTCTGCTAAACTATAAACTCATTGAGGGCAATCACCCAATGTATGTCCCCCCATTACAGTATCTGACACACAGTAAGCTGAAATAAAGAGAAAGCTCATGCCCTGACATAGGGTTAAGCCTGTCCACAGAGAATGAAGTCAACTTTCCCATAGGTGTCCTCTAGAAAGCCCAGGGATGAGGACTCTGGGCCAGGGATTTATGTGACTTACTCACCATTGTATCTCCAACACCCAGCACAGGGGCTGGAACCTCAGAGCAAACTCAAATATTTAAAAGATGGGAAAGTGAAAAAGGTGTTGTGCAGGTACCCAGTCCTTCTACATGCAGACAACGCTCAGCTTCTTTGAACCCTTGAAATAGGTGTGTTGCACTGAAATAGCACTCACACCTAGGTTCCAAGGATTCAAGATGGGGAGCAGACAAGAAGGCTCAGGCACCCTCACTTTGTGTGTGTGTGTGCATGTGTGTGTGTGTATGTGTGTGTGTGTCTATGACAAAGATTCTTGTTCTCATGTATATATAGTATCATTTATAATTGATTTACGGAGGCAGAGAATACTCTCTCCTGCATAGTTCTGTGTGGGATCAGAGAAGATTCATGCTTTTGTGTATTTGTGGGTGACAGTAGCAATGAGAAATCCACACTGTGGCCCATCCACTCTTGATGCATGTAGGCATAATGGCTGATGAAGAATTCCATTCTTCTCCCTCAACTGTAAGCAACATGAGAACAAGGCCTAGGCATGTCTTATTTAATACTGTATGCTCACTGCCCAATTTAGTATCATGTATACAAGAGGTGATCAATAAATATTTGCAGAAGAGAAGAAAGGAGGATGGAAAAGGGCTCTGTCCTAAATGAAGATGAAGCTCTCACTCTCAGAATCCTTGCCCAGGTGCATTGCATTCTGACAGCACTCTCACCCAGGTAGCAAGGATTAGAGAGGGGGAACAGGGAAGAAAGTTTCTTGTGGGTTTAACAAGAGGGCTTATGCACAAGTAAAGAGAAGGTTCTTGAGCTTCACATTAAAGATGTCTAGTTGAGCACATATTTTGTCTTCTCTTGGATAACAACAACAAAAAAAAGATATAAATCTACAAAGAGAAAGAGATGGGAGGAGAGGGAGGGGTATATGAGTGAGAGGGAGAGAGAGGATGAAATGAAATATCACTAAGGCTCAATATCCCCTGAATCCTTTGTGTAAATGTGACCAGAAGGCAGTATAGTTTAGTGTAATTTTCTCAAACTTCAACATTCATCAGAATCATCTGGAGATCTTGGTAATATACAGACTACAGGGGTTTTTGATCCCATAGATCCGGAGTGGGGCCCAAGAATTTACATTGTAACAGGTTCCCTGCTGGTTGGGATGGCATTGGCATGGTGGAAAAACTGTGGACTCTAATATCCTCAAACTCCAGTTCAAATCCAAGCTTTACCACAGATTAGCTTAGAGAATTAACCTGACTTTCTCAAGGTCAAATTACACTTGTGAAAAACTGGGACAATAAATCCTACTTCTTTAATTTCTTAGAGAGAGGGGGAAGAGGGGAGAGAAAAAGAAAGAGGGGGAGAAACATCAATGTGAGAAAGAAAAATTCATCAGTTGCCTCCTGTATGTGCCTCAACCAGGACCAAACCTGTGACCCTTTGGTTTACAGGATGATGCTCCAACCAACTGAGCCACACTGGCCAGGACAAGCCTATTTCTTGATGATGCCAAGCAAATGAAATAGGATGACAAATAAACATAAAGTGGAGCACAGCACCTGACACACAGCTATCATTACAAATATATCTCATTTCATGGAGCTTCACTTCATTGCACTTCACAGATGTTGTATTGTTTACAAATTTAAAACAACACCCTCCTCCCAGCAGTGCAAGAGCCAAGGGCCTATAGCCAACAGCACAAGAGTGCCAACCACATGGGGATAGGGTTTGGAGAGTTCATTGTTCAACAGGCAAGAATTCAACTGTAACATCAGAGGAGTCAGAGGGTCTGTGCCTTTGGACTGGGGATGCATTTGTGTATGTAGTTTTTGGAGTTGGGGGCACATAGGGGAAAATGGGGGTGGCTGAGGCTTGTTCTCCTGTAAGCCCTGCATGTTGGAGGAATGTGAGATTGAGCAGGTGAGATGGATCACTCTTCGGAATGTTTCACATACTTGTATGTGTCAGGGAGTACCCAGAGAGATGGGAATAAATCAGAAAGTGAAGACAGAGGGAAGAAGGGGTAAGGGAAGGAAAGAGAGAGAGAATGAGAACAAATGAATGAATGAAAATGGGGACATCTGTCCCTGTGACTATGAAACCAAAGGCTCCATTATGCACACTTAGCCACATGTGGGCCTCCTATGAACATTTGTTCCATGTCTATCTTGCTTGTGTGTATGTGTATATCTGGGTATGTATATGTGAATGTGAGAGAGAAAGCTAACAAGTTAGTGCAACTTCATTCAACAACTTCTCAGCGTACAACAGTAAGACAGCTCACTGCTCTTCCTGGGAGGTATAAGAGAGTAGGGTGAGGGAAGGAAGACTCCATCCCTGCTCACCTCATCAGTAGGACTCTGTGAATACAGGTCTACACCCTTAGATATGCCTGTTGTACTGGGGGATGGGATAGAGTGCTCAGCAAATGGGGGCTAAAGAATAAACTCATCTGCCAGCATCCTCAGCACATGTACACACCTACAGTGGGTACAAATGAGGTTCATCCTCCTATATGTTCTCACTAGCCAGTACACTCAGGGGACTATGACTGTCCTATTCACTGCTGGCTTCCCACAGCCAGAAAATTGTCTGGCACAAAGTAGGAAGTATATAAATAATGGCAGGTTGGCTGGAGGGAAAGGGAACCGATGTATAGGTGTTCTGTGCTCAGCTGCTCTGAAACCTTGCCCAGGTGCACTGCATGTAGAAAGCACTAGCAACAAGGTACCAAGGAGCAAATGAGAGGGCTCCCAAGGGCAGCAAGAGAGGAATGACATAAAATCTCACTTTTCCCAGCCCCTTGAACACATGAAAGTAGGCTTAATGGGAGTGAGGAATTTTATTCTGTGGCACAAGCTCATAAGACAGTAAGTCCAGGGCCCCTGATGCTTTGCTCACTATTGGATTCCAAAATCCAAAAGATCTGTAAAGGGAATGAGTAGAGGTTATAGATAGGTGCTCTGTTCTTCTTTGTGCAGTAGACACTCACTTTCTGTGAATCCTTGTCCAGGTGCACGCACTGGGAAAGTGCCAGCATCTCTGTACTAATATTAGAGGGGGGTTACAGAGCAGAAGACTCAGGCACATGCACACCTAGTGTTGGCAGAGGTGCACAACCCCTACATGAAAAAGAGAGAAGATAAGGTTCATTCTTTGACTCCTCATTCTCTCATACTTCATATCCAATATATTAGTAAATCCAACTGGCTGTGACTTTAAAACTCATAATATGTTTATCTAGAAACAAGACAAAGCAACAAGAACAAAACATTCTTTTTGTTCTGGTCTTTGAAGAAGCCTGAAAAACAACCCAGAAGCAATAAGCACCTTTAGTACCTAGAATGTGGTCTCTAAATACCACATTCAATAAAAGGAACTAAGACGTATTGAAAAAAATGGTAGATTCCAGGTCTGGGGAAGATGTGTGAGATGATCCTGGAACATAATCTCAATAGAGAAAACAAGAAGCTACTGAATAACTACTGGTCCCATGGCAAAAGAACTCAGAAACCAATTTGAAGAAGCTCCTTCTAGGTAAAGATGGAAAATTTGAGCTTCACTGAGGATAAGAACTGCAATGGGTAGAAAAATCAAATATATTTAAATCCATGAACTTATACTAAATTTTTTAAATCCTCTTTGAAGTAAGCTAGTGACCCAACTCATTATTTTGAGTACTGAATAATAAAGAGAATCAAGCATTTACCCTACCTTTCCTATAAAAATTACACCACTGGATAATCAAACAGTAGATGAAAACAAGTTTTTCTTTATAGAAGTATTCCACCTAATAAATGAAGGGAAAATAATGGAATTAGAATATCATCATTTTGCAAACCTAATGAAATAATGGCTCTAGGAATTGAGCATCAATGGCAACTAACATCACAGAAATGGAGACAACCAGTCATTATGTGCCTCTTGATGGAAGTACTTCTGTCCCCTTCCCCAAAGTTAAGCCTGAATCTGATCAGGCTCCTCGATGCAACTATCAATTTACAGGCAATACAAAAAAGGAAATGGAACATGTAAACTATACCACAGGGATGCAATCACAAAACTCCAGCCTGTGGGAAACTGCAGGACAAATGGCTCACTTTCTTCCAACAAGTAAATTACAAGCAGGGAAAAAATACAGATGGAGAGGGAAGTTATAATTCAGAGATTACAGATGCCAATCATATAAATACAATGTATAGACTTTATTTGAATTCTAGTTTATGATATTTTTGAGACAACTGGAAACTCAAATACTGGATATTAGATATTAAGAAACTATTGATAATTATCAAGTGTGATATTGGTATTATGGTTATGGTTTTTAAAAAAAAACAAGAGTTCAACTACAAAGGACACATGGACAAAACCAAGAGGGAGGGTGGAAGCAAGGGAGGGAGGTGGGGGTGGATGGGGGGGAGGGGAGAAAATGCAGACAACTGTAATTGAAGAACAATAAAGTAATAAAAAAAGAGTTTTGCCAAAATTATATGAGAAAGTTATTCACACAGCTGGTACCAAGACTCAAGTATCATAATTCTCACTGGAATGCTCTCTCCACCAAAGCCTGCAAATCTGAACCATAATTTTGTCAATACAAGAGCCATGTAAAGCTGCATATTTTAAATTAAGAGGCAACATAGCATAATGGTGAGGAGAACAGCTTCTGAGACTAAGAGATCTGGGCTTCATTCTTAGCTCTTCTACTTACTGTGTGACATTGATCAAGTTAAACATTGTTCCTCATTTGAAAAATGAGTGGTTCTAAAAAATAAAGTTTATTTTTAAAAAAATTAAAAAATAAAAAACAAGAGTTCTCACCATTTAGAGATATATAATAAGCATCAGCTTTCCATTTCCTCCATCAGATCTTGCTACTTCCCACTCTTCTCTGCTTCTGCCACTATGGCCTCTTCGTTGTTCATAGAACACAGTAGGCCTTTTCTGATTGTCCTATTTGATCCTGAAAATTCAACACCATCTCCACTGCACCACCCACTCCTTGTCCCCTTTTCCTGCTTTATGATTCCCCAGAGCAACTATCACTAACTGATACATTATATATGTTACCAACTCACTTTGTTCACTTCTGTTTCCCACCACTCAGGCAGGGATTCTTGTCTTTTTATCATTGATGTATCCCTGTTGTGTAGGAGAGTGCCCAGCACATAGTAGAGGCTCAGTAAGTATCTGTTGAATAAATGAATGACTCACTGAATAAATCAGCTGCAAATTCTTGGTCTGGGAAGAGAACAGAGAAAAACTCACACTTGGACTCATGTATATGTGAATGTCCAAGAAGACAGACTTTCATGTACCCTCTCATGCAAGTAAGTATGCATTTGGGAAGGAATGGAATAGTGAAGGAATCCCACTTCCTTCACCCTGCATCTGTGTGTATATATATGCACAGGCACTTCCATATGTGTTAAGGAGCAGGTGCTCCTTACTCCCTTACTCACTGGGTTTGTCAAAGTTAGCTAGAAGGCTCCCTTTTCATCACACCGCATGTATGGGAGTACTGAGAAGGCTCTCTCTCCTCCTCTCTACATGCTGGCAAGGAAGGAACAGGTCCAAAGATTCAGCCTCCTTCTAGGTTGTCTTTGTCACTGAGTGTGAGGAGCTGCACTTTGTATAAAAGAAAGGTAAGAGAAAACTTCTTCTCTTGCAAGATTTATGTAGGAAGGAGATGAGAGAAAGGATACAGGACAGTGAGTGGTTCTTCTTTCCGCCATCAGTGTGTATATGCCTATCTTTTTGTGAAGGTGTGGGTACATGTATGCGTGCATGCACAAGAGAGCAAAGAAAGCTGAGGCTCGCCATCCTGCAAACCCTGCATGTGGGAGGGGTTTTCAGCAAGCGCACCCTCCACCATGCAAGGGATGTGAGAGAGGGAGCAGAGACAGGCTCACTCTCTTGGCACAATGTATGGGTATATTCTAGAAAGCAAGGTGCATCATCAGCCTGAAGATTGCCCACAGGCAGCAAGGGAGCAGGCCAAGGGAGGGGTGCTACTAGGTAAGATGGGGGGCACACATAGAGTAAGACAATCATCCAGAGTGGAGTTTGGTAGCAGTGGTATATTTATATGCCCTACAACAGGACATATGAGGAAGCACAAATGAAGGAGGGCTACATCAAAACCACAATCACCTTCCATGTGTATATGTTTGTGCTCTTGCCTGTGCACTGGAGAGGAAGGAAAAGGCTTGCTCTCCTGCAAGCCTTGGGTGTGGGAGGGTAATTAAGATGCCAACGGTCCTACACTCAAGGCATGTAAGAGAGAAAGCAAGTCAGGAGGCCTGCTCTGCTGTACACTGTGTGCATATGAGTGAATGAGAATGCGTGTGTGTGTCCCCCACGGACAGGTATGTATGAGATTGTGCCCCAGACATGCTATAATGAGAAGATATGCCTTCAAGCATATTCACGTATGTACCTTAAGAAATGTTCACTATCTACTACCTATTTTTTCCATTTCCTTCTTTTTCTTTATTTTTATTCCAAACACCATTATGGTGTTAATTATTTACAGGATGCTGTTCTAAGTGCTTTTCATATTTTAGCTCATTAAAGCCTCATAAAATATCTACAATGTAATCATTACCATCACTATTTTACAGATGAAACAATTCATGGACCATGAATAGAGAACACTTGATAAGAAAGCTCAGAATCGTACAGGCTGAAATTTTTTTTAAATTACATTTTATTGATTATGCTATTACACTTGCCCTGATTTTTCCCCCTTTGCCCCCCTCCACCCAGCACCCTCACTTGCCAGCACCCTCGGGCAATCCAAACGCCATTGTTCATGTCCATGGGTCATGTGTATAAGTTCTCTGGCTACTCTATTTCCTATACTGTACCTTACATCCCCATGGTTATTCTGTAACTACCTATTTGTACTTCTTAATCCCATCACCTCTGCACCCATTCCCCCACAACCCCCTCCCATCTTGCAGCCATCAAAACACACTCCATATCCATGATTCTGTCTCTGTTCTTGTTTGCTTAGTTTGTTTTTCAGATTCAATTGTTGACAGATTTATATTTTCTGCCATTTCAATGTTCACAGTTTTGATATTCTTTTTCTTAAATAAGTCTCTTTAACATGTCATATAATAATAGTTTGGTGATGATGAACTCCTTTAGTTTTGTCTGGGAAGCTCTTTATCTGCCCTTTGATTTGAAATAACATCTTTGCTGGGTAGAGTAATCCTGGCTGTAGGTCCCTGCTTTTCATGACTTTGAATATTTCTTGCCAATCCGTTCTAGCCCGGAAAATTTATTTTGATAAATCAGCTGACAGTCTTATGGGAACTCCCCTGTAAGTAACTATCTGCCTTTCTCTTGCTGCTTTTAAGACTCTCTATCTTTAAATCTTAGTATTTTAATTATGATATGTTTTGGAGTGGGCCTCTTTGCATCCATCTTGTTTGGGACTTTGGACTTCCTGGAGTTGCATGTCTATTTCCTTCACCAAATTAGGGAAGTTTTCTTTCATTTGTTTTGCGAATAGATTTCCAATTTCTTGCTCTTTTTCTTCTCCTTCTGATACCTTTATGATGTGAATGTTGGAACACCTGAAGTTGTCCCAGTGGCTGCTTATACTGCTCTTTTTTTTTTTTTGGACTCTTTTTTCTTCTTCTTGTACTGATTGCTTGTTTTTTTGCTTCCTTATGTTCCAAATCATTGATTAGATTCTCAGCTTCTTCCACTCTACTGTTGTTTCCCTGTAAATAGTTCTTTATTTCAATTAGTGTATCCTTTGTTTCTGACTAGATCTTTCTTATGCTGTTGAGGTCCTCACTAAGTTCCTTGAGCATCCTTATAATCAGTGTTTTGAACTCTGCATATGATAGATTACTTATTTCCATTTTGTTTAGCTCTTTTTCTGGAGTTTTGATTTGTTCTTTCATTTGTGCCACATTTCTTTGTCTCCTCTTTTCGGCAGCCTCCCTGTGTTTGTTTCTATGTATTAAGTAGAGCTGCTTTTACTTCATGTCTTGGTAGTGTGGCCTAATGTAGTAGGTGTCCTGTAGGGTTCAGTGGCACAGCCTTCCCTATCACCCAAGCTGGGTACTCAAGGGGTGCCCTTCATGTGGGCTGAGTACACTCTCATCTTGTAGTTGAGGCTTGGTTGCTGTTGGCAGATCAATGCGGGGGATTTACCCAAGCCAGTCAGCTACGAAGACTGTCTGTGACCACTTACCAGCAATCTCTGTGGTAAGATAGTAGGTGGTCCCATTTGCAGCTGGACACATGTAGGATCAGCTGTGCAGGGGCAGGATGATGGTACTCTAATGTGGTCTGTAGCTGTCCACTGGGTGAGCTGGCCCTGGGGTTTCCCTGGGTGGTGCAGCCCAAGGTCAGCCCCCACCTATGTTTTGCCCTGGGCCACCCTGCCTGAGCTACAAATCCATCTGCAGATGGCTGCTACTTGTATGGGGCTTGGAGATTCCCAGGCAAACCAAGTTGTGAATCTAGGCTGCCTGTTGTTAGTGCAGGGCCTGGAGCTCACTGAAGCCAACTGTTTCTTGTTTGACAGGATTTAGGAAGTTGTGAAGCATGATCCAAGACCAGCCATTCATATGGAAAAGCAGCTTGGGTGGGCCAGTAAGTTGGATGGACAGAGTCTCTAGGTATCGCCAAGGCAGATCAAACAGTATTAGCCAGGTTGATGGAGTCTCAGATATGGCACCAGCTTGCTGGCTCAGCCTGGATGGATATGGTTTCTTTAATTCCATAGTTGTCACACTTCCATTCAACTCAATTTCTGATGGTTCTGAGTGATGGTTGTTTTATATTTTAGTTGCAATTTTGATGTGGTTGTATGAAGAGGTGAGCCATGTCTGCCTATACCACCATCTTAACCAGAAGTCCATGCTGATATTTAGAAAAAGGACCTAACAGACAAAGCAAGAAGGCTCAATCTTCTGACCAGAGACAGAGTGGCAGACAGACAAACAGACAGACAGCCACAGAATGCAGGAATACTATACCATGAAAGGATATGAGAGTGTCTCATTCCCCCTTGTGCTGCAGGGAGAGTAGGTGAGGGTGTGAGAGTGAGGTGGAGGGGATTTGGGTTCCAAGTGTGTGCTAGCTGTAACAGTGAGGTTCATTCTCTTGCATGCCTGCTTGTGGTGAGTGTTAAAGAAAAATGATCAGGTCTATGTGTGGGAAGAAAGAGCACAGGAGTGTCAGAGAGAGTGACAAGGTGTCAACTTGCTAAGAATTTTCACTTTGATGCCAAATTATAGGAGGGAGATTCAAAAAGTATAACTTTGTTCAGGCAAAGGATGTGAGAAAGAAAGAAAATACAGTAGTTCTCCCCTTATCCACAGTTTCACTTTCATCAGTTTGTTGCCCATGGCCAAGTGTGGTCTGCAAATATTAATGGAAAATTCCAGAAATAAACAATTCATAAGTTTTAAATTGCATGCTGTTCTGAGTAACATGATAAAACCTTCTTACCTTCCCACTCCAGCCCGCCCAGGATGAATCATTCTTTTGTTCAGTGTATCCACACTGTATATGTTATGTTACCTGCCTGTTATCGACTGTCACAGTATCGCAGTACTTGTGTTCAGCCTTCATTTTACTAAACAATGGCCCCAAAGCATAAGAGTAGTGATGGTGGGGACTTCCGCCAAGATGGCGGCGTAGGTGGACACACTGCACCGCCGCTCACAACCAGAGAGTTTAAACAACGAACTCAATAGTGAAAAATAAACAACTAGAACAGACAGAATCGAACTGAAGGGAAGTCCGACACCCAGGAAGTTGGGGAGGACGTACACCCAGGCCGGTAAGCGGGGCAGAACCGAGCAGAGGAGCGGAGTGAGAGGCAGTTTGCCCGGAGGAACTCACCCCGGGAGCGCCTAAACAAAACACTACCCCGAGCAACGGGTGAACCTCGCAGGCCGGCGGCGTAACTGGAGAGGCCAGTGGGAACCAGCAGGGCCGAGACTGGCGGAAAAGGCGGTGGGGAACTGGGGAGCAGAGGGTGATAGGGAGTGGCGGTGAACAGCAGACGCCATTGCTCCCTCCCAGGACCCGCCCCCAGAGGAAACATCACAAAAAAGCGACCCAGGTTGCCAGGCACCAACAAACACCTAAGACTCTGACAGGTGCGCCGAGATAAAAAAGAATGAAAATGGCCAAAACGAAAGATCAGAACAAATTA
>PVJI01018178.1:0-33951 GCA_004026765.1 Micronycteris hirsuta | reverse complement strand
GTTAACAAATATACCTAGAAGTGCTGCTTAGGATGCCTTACGTGAGACTTGGTGCAGGTGTGTAGCAGCCGCATGTCTGTGGGATTCGTGCAATTTTTTTTTTCACGAAAAAATAAAAAGCTCGCTTAAAGGAATAGAGTATGTATTGAAATTGCTAGTGAATGATAGATGTTGTATAGGAATTTCCTTAAGATATTTTACTTTTAATTAAAAGATAAATAAAGCCAAATTGTTTTGCAATGTTAAGAAAAAAAGATTTAGTTTATGCTTATAAAAATGGATGAAGTTATCTAAATGATCCATTGAGTGCCCATTTTAATTACATAGATGGAAGGATTACAAGAGGACAGTATTTTATGTCTACCCGCTGCTTACTGTGAGGTCAGTTCTTCAAATTTTTATTACTAGAATCTTACATAAACCTTTTGAGTTAAATTTCATTTCCAAATATACAGAGGGAAGTTTGTGGGCCATGGTCGTCTATTCATTGTGCACTTTGTTTTCTTTTCTGTTGTGTTTTTGTTTTGTTTTCTTTGCGTTGTGTTTTTGTTTTGTTTACCTTCAAAAGAGAATGTCTGTCTCTATGCAATAGTGTATGTATGGCTATACATACACACCGCATATATATCTATACATACGACTTTTATGAATTAAGAATGTGTGACTACTTACATATAGATACTCTTAAATTTTTGTCTATTAAATTTTAAAATATCTCAGTTGTATCATAAATTGTGGTTGGTTTTTGGGCAAACTTTTCTTTGAAAAAACTTTCCTTTAAGGTAAGGCAAATGAAATAGCTTTTATGGTAAGGTGTTGTGTTTTTTTTTTTCCATCTTCATTCTCTTTCTAGCGTGCAATGATGCGCTTCTCAGAGTTGGAGATGAAAGAGAGAGAAGGTGGCCACCCAACAACCAAAGACTCCGAGGTGTGCAAATTCAGCCCTGCCGAGTGGGAAACCTTGAAAGGAAATCAGGACAAAAAGCCAAAGTCGGTCGCCCTGGAGGAGGCCATTGCCGACCAGAATGACAGTGAGAGATGTAAGTAAACCCTAGAGGCTTGTATGTAGTACCGTGTTGGTGAAAATGGGGCAACTATTACCAGACCTGAGGGAGGTGAGAGGAAACAATTCACTTACTCTATGGCCCAGTGTCCACTTGGCAGGTGCTTGGAGGGACAGGCCACCCTTGCTATGCATGGAAGGAAGGGCTGATTGTCCTTTTGAGCATTGTGGTATCCAGGAATGAGGCACTTAGGAAAGATTATTTCCTGGGGCATACCCCCATTTTCAGAGAAGCACTGCTGCTATATTTAGAGGAATGGCAGCAGGAGACTTTAAGTGTAAGTTTAGCGCATCTATGTTCTATTTTGTACCAGGTACAGATATGTTTTATTTCTAATTTTTATATATTTGTTTATATTTTAGAGGGGGTGAGAAAGAGAGGAGAGAAACATTGCTGCAAGAGAGAAACATTGATTAGGTGCCTCTCTTACACGCCCCAACGGAGGACTAAACCCAAAACCTAGGCATGTGCTCTGACCAAAACTCAAGCCAGCGACCTCCACTTTGCGGGGCGTTGCCCAACTGATCAGGGCCAGATATGGGTGTTTCGTTTTGGTTTCTGTTTTTTGGTAGCAGTAGAATGACCCTTCCAGCCACAGGTGGTTCCCACCCACCACAGTGACGGTCTGGTCTGGAATGGAGAGCACTTGTCTTCTCCTTCCAAAGGCCAGAGGTTTTGTTGAAATGGGATGAAGGATGATGGAAGCGCCGTAAAGACGAGCATAATTATTTTCTGTGGCGGGTTTGTTTGTCATCATTGGGAGTCAATACAATCGAAGGGCACTGTATAAATGAAGAGATTATTCCCACTGGACAGAAGGCGTATTATATTTTGGAGACAAAATGTGAAGAAAAAGCTTGTGCTTTCCTCAAGTCATTCGTCAGTCCCAACAGCTGGTCCCCTGCTATGGTAGACTTTGGGATTTCCTTACCAGACTTCCCTGCCTGACGTGTTGGCAGCGCGTGGAGAGGTCTTTCTCATTTCTTAAATGTGCTTGAGGTATGAAGCCCGCTCCAGCCCTCAGAAACGTTGGTGATAGTGAATTAGGGCATTTGGGTGAACACTGAGAGAGTGGGTACAAAATCCTCCTGAGACAAGATAGTCTGGGATCATAGGTGAAGTTGTGAGCTCTGTGCCATTGGATATCATAGGTTTGGCATTCCATGCACATTTAGTTCATTTATTGGTGCCCGATGGAGTTTGGGAGAATTTGTGGTCAGCAGAGCATGCTTCTCACTGCCTAGAGTGCACCCTCTTCCACATCCCCCAGCTCATCCTTGGGGCCTGTGGCCAGGATTCTGGTTAGGCCATACCAGCACCAACTTGTTCTACATTAGTCCCAAAGAAGGGAGTTTCTGTTGCTAGTCTTACCTGGTTAGTCTTACCCATTGCTAGTCTTAGGTGGCCTTACCTGAATGGCAGGAATTCTTGATGTACCTAAAGCAAAGGTGTCCTTATTTTTTTACCTCATGGGATCGATATGGGAAAATGGAAGGTCCAGGCCGCTCTTGGATAAAGCAGCAAAGAAAGCTTTTCTGGCTGATGCCCACACCAGGCCTGCAGCTCTCCCCATCTGAGGTGCCTCAGAATTTCAGCTTTTGGGGAAGTTTCGTGGGAAAGACCACTTCATGGGTAGGTGCTCCTCTGAGGAGGGAAAACTTATGAGGGAGAATCTTCTGTTTTGGGTGGATGATGAGGGAGACTGGAGGCAGGGAACAGGAAGTTACCAGCCTCAAATCTTTTTGCCCTTTCTTTGGTTTTCTAGTAACATGGCCAGACCCAGAATGGCCCGTGCCCTTTACATCTCAGTGGCCTAACCTAACCTCAGCCTTCCAGCCAGAGAAGTTTGTGTCTTCCGTCCTCTTTTCTGTTGAACCTAGAAATGAGAACTAAGTGTGGCCATTGGGCAGTAAGGCCCAAGCCCTGGATGATTTAGAAAGGTCTGTTCCTGGAGAACCCAGGACATGGCCCAGGGAGCCATAAATGACCACTGAGGACAGGAAAGGGGTTCGGGGGGTGAGAAGTTCAATTTTAAAGATTAGGGCAATGAAGGCGGGGTGAGTCTCCATCCCTAGTTTTTTGGGGACTTCGGGTTTGTGGTTGGTTGAGAGGAGTCATCTGGAGGACCCGTTGTTGTCCCTGCCACCTTTCCTACAGGGGGCAGCAGAATCTGAAGTCATGCGGCTGCAGATGAATGGGCCTTGTCCTTTTGGCCCTTGTGCCTTGAGTGCACGTGGGCTCGGGCAGTACTCCACATTGGTTCCCTTCTCCAGTTCTCTTCTAACAAGTGTCAGTGTGGCCAAGAGCCGAGCTCCGAGCATGAGGGAGCCAGGGGCAGGGGTCACAGAGCAGGTACAGGACACCTTCCAGAGCCTCTAATATGGTGGGTACATTTTGTTAGGAGAGGCTCATGTAAGAAAGGCGAATTAACTTGAACTTGAAAACACAATGGCCAGGATTTCACTTACTCTTTGTGATGGTGGGGTGACCGAGTGAAATTTTTATTTTAAAAGTTCAACAAATGAGTCAGGAGACTCCTCAAGCTTGGATGTTGATAAATAGAAATCATCAGTGGCATTCTGAGGATAGGAAGGGACAGGAGGCATGGGTTCATTTCTTCTCCAATGTGGAGTGACCATCTCCCTTGCTGGCCATTTGGGTGGGGCAAACCCAGCACCCGCTCTCAGTAGCAATGCCTAGGCAGGAACCGAAGGCAGCCTGAGTGAAAGGGCTTCACAAAACTTCTTAGCTCAGGAAACTTCTCTTCTGGCTGAGCACCTGCATGTTTTGTAAGCTACTTTTGAGTTCAGAACAGATTGCCCGTGTCTCTTTTGTAAAGGGTGTAAGTTCTATCAAGGTTAGCCTTTGCTGGAAGTACTATAGTTACCTGTAGAGGAGGGACTTTCAGTCATGGGTAACCCTCCCACCTTGTGTAGAGTCCACTGGGCATGGCTCACCAGTGGTGAAGGTGCTTTGTTGTCACGGTGAGTTGTGAATGTTGCCATGGAGATGCTTCTGTGAAGTAATGCTCTGCCATACCAATGATAAATTATGGGATGTGTGTGCTGAGTCATATGACCAGACTGCAGGGATCAAGTGTTAAACCACGAACAACATCACCACAGTCACATCTGCTTACATCAAGTGACCAAGGGCACATGGCTTCCCACTTTTAGAAGGGCCTAAAGTAGCCATGATGGAGGATGGTTAGAATGCTGTGTATCTATCTCCATCTCCTTTGCCCTCAAGGACAATCCTGTGGGTTGTGGTTGGGATATCCTCATGGAGGAGATCCAAGTCTGGTATGCAGGAATGTGACCTGGAGTCTCTGCCCCATAGCTGGTGGCCATGTGTATCTCGGGCAGTCAGGGTGGATGTTCTTTGAGATTATTACTGGCATAAGTAAGGTCTTGGAGTCACTGAGGGGAATTGGAGTCTTTGCCCTGAGAGGCTCGGGGTTTGGGGAAGAGTCGATGCACCTAGTGGGAAAAGATCCTTGTACTAAATGGGGAAGAAAGCAACTGAACTATGTGGGTGGTAGGTAGGTGGGTGATGTCAGTGAAGCTGACTTTACTAATGGCGGCTTCCTGATCATAGTTCAGGATGAGGAACCACAGACATCTCACTGCAGGGCCCATGGGACAAGGCAGGAGGCCACTGCCTACAAGTGCCATCCTTAGCTGAGTGGGAAAGGCAGTGTGTGTGGCTAGCTCCTTTTCCTGGAAGGTGAAGGGGCACCCTCTGCACCCAGGCAGCTTTACCAGATGGGAAGCCTGCAGGAGACTGGAAGGCCTCGTCTTATAGGGGTGCTCTCTTTCAGTGAGGAGCAGGGAGACAAAGTCCCCAGTCACTGCCTCTGAAATAAGTCATCACAAGTCTTCTAGGTGTTTTTTTTTTATGGTGGGCAAGGCTGGCCCTGTAGCAGAAGGTCAGGTGGGGGAAGATACGATCTAATTTCCCTACTAGGAGGGAAGTTTGCCATGAGAGTGAAGACTTGAGGGGAAAACCGGCTCCCTGAGGAAGATGCCTGTTTAGACAAGGTCAGGACTGTTACAGATTCAGGTGACTATGAGACCTGGAGATAAAATGTGAAATGTAGAAGTGATGCTTGATTTGATCAGAGACCATTTCAGGTGTGGACAGAGCTGGCCGGGCAGAATACCCCCATTCTGTGAGGGGCCCCACGCGGGCCAACCTGCTGTCTGATGTGACCCTGGATAGCATGTGTCATCACCCAGTCACCTCTGCTTTCGAAAACCTGGTTTGAACCATCTTTCCTACCTAAAAGGGGGGTGGGAGAGTGCACTTTCAAATTAATTTTAAAATTGCATGTGGTGGTTCTTAAGAAAGCCTTCCCATGGGGCTTTCTGGGATGGTTGAATGGATCAGAAAAGTCAAATGGTGTAACTAAGCGGGCTCACATCCTTAAATTTCATACATATGGGGCCTATAATTCCAGCTGGTTTCAGAGTCTTGGTGTCCTTTTGTTAAAGCGATTTCTCCCGACTTTCCTTTTGCCTCCCTTTGCCGGCTGGGCCTGTTTATGAAGCCCACCCCAGGAGGTGGCTTGCAGTCATATTCCCACTTTACAACGGAAGGGGGCCAAGTTGTAAAGTGGTGCTGTTATTGCCAGAACGGTTAAGAGGGTCACAGAGCAGCCAGAGTGAGAGGCGCAGCCGTTCTCTGCACGGGCCACAGAGTTGGGCAGGCTGTGGGTTTCCCCCGGCCGCCGCCAGCTAGCTCTGTGCTGGAATGCTGCCATGACGGAGTACGCACAGGGTTGGGACAACCTCACCCAGCCTTTGCGAGAGCACACATGGCCCCCTACCCCTCCTGCGGGGCGCCCTTGAAGAAGAGTTGATTTGGCCCCTTCCACCATGAAGAGCACAGCCTAGCCAAGGCCAGGGTGACACTTATCTCCGCAATTGACTGTTACTCAGCTTTGGGAACACCCCCAAGAGAAGGCTGGCCGGGGAACCAGCAGGGCTGGTCAGAATAGAGGTGGTATTTGAAGTGGACTGGGGAAAGGGATCAGCATATGAGGACTATGCTTATGATTTCATCAGGAAATGGACAGGGGTGGCTTACTTGGCTCAGTGTTACCAAAGTACAAAACTTCTTCCCCTGGTGATGAGCAGGGTCATTTTGAAGGAATACCTGAACATCACCGTGATGGGTTTGGAATTGTTTCTGTGTTAGGAAAAAATGCGAGCTGCAAAGCAGTTGATGAGCTGGTTCTTAGGCTAGAGCAAAAGCAGGGAGAGATGTTGGGCTGAGGTGATTTAAGGAAAGGCCCCCAACCTGATTCTGGGTTGAGCAGAAGGAGCAGAAATGGCACACAGGCAGTGTTGGAGTAAGCAGTGTAGCAAATGCTAGCCTAATGTGGAAAAGACACCTGACGGTGAAAGGGGTGGTGTGTTGTCTTTGGAACGTCCTTAGATGCTTGCATGGGAAGGAAGGCATGAAGGGGTGCCAGTGAGGTGACTATATCCTTGATGGGTGTACACGGTGGTGTACCTTGTGGGTGGGAGGTGCCGGGGCCTTCAGGGATTTCCATCTGGGCTGGAAAATGGGAGCAGCTCCTTGGTTGCAGTGATAGCCTCCTTCCCCCTGTGGGTATGAGAAAGAGGACGGCGGGACTTGTGCTGATCAGTTTGAATGCGCTAACACTGTCCCAGACCCCACACGTGTCTGACCAGTGCTCTCCCACCTTCCCTCTCCCTTCATCTCCTCCCCCAGTGCCTACGGGGGCATTGGTGTTACCCCTTCTGTAGATGACATTTAGGGGATATTTGGTCTCTTTATTACAGCAGCCTTCCTTTTATTTCAAAATAATGACCTCAGCCAATGTTGCCAGAGAGGGTCAGCCCTGGCTTGGTTGGATCTTGCTTTGAGGTCAACCCATTCTCTGTGAGAAAGGGCCCTGGAGAGGGCCTGAGCACCACTGAAAGTGACCAGCTGGGCTGTAGCAGGAGGGAAGTTCTTTCATTGTGTGCTTTATAAAGAAGATAGTGTCAATGCCTCATCTCCTTGATTTGTTTGTACCCCAACTCTAAAAAAGTAGAAACAGAAAGTCATGAGTGATACATGCCCCACTATCTGCTGTTACTAGCTGATTGTCTCCAGCTGCCCTTCCTGTGGAACATTCTGTTTCTGACAGGTTTATGCTTCCAGTGTGTGAGGCCCACGGTCTCCACAGAAAGGCCTGGGACCTGCCTGCTCCCCAAATCTTGCCTTCTCATGGTGATCTTTGAACCTCCATTTCTGTGTTACTGTCCCCCCCTCAGGTGAATATAGTGCTGGAAACAAACATGACCCCTTTGAACCCCCGGAGGACAAAGACCTGCCTGTGGAGAAGTACTTTGTGGACAGGCAACCCATAAGCGAGCCACCCACAGAGCAGACAGGTGCGGACATACCAAGCAGCCCCACCCTCCAGCTGGACAGAAAACGCAAAGTCTCAGGTGACAGTACCCACACTGAGACCACTGTAGAAGAGCTGCCAGAGGACCCTCTGCTGAAAGCCAAGCGGAGACGGGTCTCCAAAGGTGAGCTAGGTCAGCTTCAGCGGCCTGCCAAAGGTGGACATGTGTGGACCCACTCTTACCACAGGGCGCCCCGGGGAAGTCACGGGGTGGTACAGTGGATATTTTCTGCCCTAGAGCCCTGGGGAACCCACTCATCTCCCTCCCCCGTAAAGCCAGAGGCAGGAAAGATCTTTTGGCCCAAAAGATGGCCAAAAACAAATAGGCCCCTCCCAAGACTTGATGATAGCTCCAGCAGAGATAGCAACCACACCCCTCCCCTCCCCCACCCCATTAGTGATGCGTAAGACAGTTTGTTCCCCCCTCCCAGGGGACTTTTTGATTAATTTGTAGTTATTTCTCCATTAGATGACTGGCCTGAGAGGGAAATGACAAACAATTCCTCTAACCACTTAGAAGACCCACATTATAATGAGCTGACCAACCTGAAGGTGTGCATTGAATTAACAGGGCTCCATCCTAAAAAACAACGCCACTTGCTGCACCTTAGAGAACGGTGGGAGCAGCAGGTGTCAGCAGCAGAGAGCAAACCTGGCCGGCAGGGCAGGAAGGAAGTGACCCAGGCCACTCAGCCTGAGGCCACTGCCCAGGGCAATAACATCTCCGAAGACAAACCTGGCAGGAAAAGGGCAGAGGCCAAAAGCAACAGAAGCTGGTCTGAAGAGTCCCTCAAGTCCAGTGATAATGAACAAGGTACGAAGAGGCCACCCTGAGACAACCTGCCCTCTGTGGGAAAGGGCCCTTGAAGGAAACCGGAGCACCATAGAAGTTGACTGACTAGGTGGTGGCAGGGGAGTTCTTTCATGATATCCTTCCAGCCTCCATACTTCCTTCTGGAATGTACAGGGAGGAGCACAGCTGAGAGGAGGCAGCTGGACTTTCTGGACTGCTTCCGGCCCAACCCATGGGTGAGGAGCAGGAAGGAGAGTCTAGGTGACCCCCAGGGCTTGCCAGTACACTCACTTTAGCCTCAGACTGTGTCTGGTTACTAGGTCCTGAGCACCAGACTGACCATTCTTGGTAAGGTCCTAAGTTCCCAGGCCCAGTGGGGCTGGAGCGAGAGAGCACCAAGGGCTGGCTTCTATCCTCTTGTCCTGGGCCTTTGAAGAAACTTGCCAGTTGGCATTTTGTGGGTTAACCTATTTGCCATTTGAGTGTGGGATAATTAAAATATTAATGCTTTGAAAACATAATTGGTATATCTTTAAAAGCTGAAGCCACTCCAGTGATCAGGGCTAACAATGGGCTTTTCTCTCCACACTGGCTACAACTATGTAACGCCTGCTTCTTCTCCCCCTCCCTCCTTCCCGCCACCCCCTCCGGATTTAGGTTTGCCTGTGTTCTCGGGCTCTCCGCCCATGAAGAGTCTTTCATCCACCAATGCAAGCGGCAAAAAGCAGACTCAGCCAAGCTGCACGCCAGCCTCGAGGCCGCCTGCCAAACATCAGAAAATTAAAGAAAGCCAGAAGACAGATGTGCTGTGCACAGACGAAGAAGAGGATTGCCAGGCTGCCTCCCTGCTGCAGAAATACACCGACAACAGCGAGAAACCATCCGGGAAGAGACTGTGTAAAACCAAGCATTTGATCCCCCAGGAGCCCAGGCGGGGCTTGTCGCTGACTGGGGACTACTATGTGGAGAATGCTGATGGCAAGGTACCTCTGGCCCCTCACTCTCCCCTGGGCCCTAGTGAGCCCATCCTGCCTGCATGCTGCTCTGCTTCTGGGGACAAAGCTTTCTTTTTCTAGGACTCCTTTTCCAAATGTCACTCCCCCATCATAGGGGGCATGTCTCCTGGGTGGGAGTGAAGTTTCAAACTAGTAAGAATGGAATCCCTGCCCCTAATCCCCCTCCCCCAAACAAAAGAGAAAAAGCGCCTGCCTCCACTTGGGTTTGTAACTCAGGGAAGAGGGGGCTATGGAACGTTGCCCTAAATGATGTGTGTGCTGCCTGGTTTTGTGATAGGTGACTGTCAGGAGATTCCGAAAGCGGCCTGAGCCCAGTTCCGACTACGATCTGTCACCAGCTAAGCAGGACCAGAAACCCTTTGACCGTTTGCAACAATTGCTACCAGCTTCCCAGTCCTCGCAGCTGCCATGCTCAAGCTCCCCTCCAGAGACCACCCAGTCACGCCCAATGCCCCCCGAGGCACGGAGACTTATTGTCAATAAGAATGCTGGCGAAACCCTTCTGCAGCGCGCCGCCCGGCTTGGCTACGAGGTGAGTATCCCTTGCGGGTGCCCTGGATTCAGAAACCACAGGCTGCTGCTCCTTGAGTTTGGGGGCTGGGGTAGGAAGAGGGGTGAGGGATCCCAGCCTTAGAGCCCAGCCCCCTCTACATCCAGGGCACACTGGGCTGGGTGTCTCACAGGATGTTTGTGTTAGCCCCACTCCACTGCCATCTCTCTGGTGGCCTATTCAGTCGTGGTGTGAAAAGAAAGGCCTCTCTGATGTTCAAGTCGTGTTCAGGCAAGTAGACTGCTTGGCTTCCTCCCATCTCACTCACTTATCTCTGATATAAAATCTGACATAACCCAGGGCTTGGCGACTGGGGGAATTTTAATGACTCCTTTTAGATTCTGATTAGCAAGGGGGAGAGAAGTTGTTAGCTCTATTTTGGGTTGCGGGCAGGAAATGTCTGTGCAGGTAGTGGATGGGGGGAGACCTGAGCCCTCTTTCTGAGAGGGAAAGAGGCTGAGGGCTGAGGATGAGGGGGAACTCAGGCTTCGTCCCAAACTCACTGCCCTTGTCGCGTATCGCTCCAGGCATGGCCTGTTTTCCTGTAGCAATAAGCCCAAATGATCCAGAGTAACAAATTTCACCCTTTCCATATCTTTGTGTGGAAATCACTAGTATTATCCCACTTTCAAATGAGGAAAGTAAGCCCCAGAAGGGTTAAATGACAACTTGTACAGGTAACGGTCCAGCAGTCTGGCTCTGAAGCCCCACCCCCTCTCCCCACCCCTCCCCCACCCCACTCCTCTCCCAGACTGGCTTGCATTGGAATTGCCCTTTGTACAGTTCCAAACCTCTGTGAGATAGATTACTCCCTCTGCTCCGTGCTGCTCCCCCACCATGCTTGTCAGTTGAAATTGTGATGTAATAGCCCACAGGGCAAAGGCATTTTTTTATGCTGGCATCAGCCCTCTGGAAAGTTGAATGGTGAAAATAAAATGCAGCTCAGCAGGCTGAGAATGGAGGTGTGGATAGACTCCGGGGTGGCAGGACCCATGCTGGCCTGTGCTGGCTGAGGGCTCACAGGGTCTGTCTGGAGCTCTGGCTCCCACAGCCCAGCTGGCACTGTGCCGCTGTCCATTGTGCAGTAAGCCCTTCCTGGTGTGACTGCCTCGACCCCAAGCCCGCCCCTGAGGCTTGACCGTGGGTAGGAAGTTGGAAGCGCTAATGCTTTCTTAGTTTGGAGGATATTTTTGGTCATTGGTTGTATGTCCTGTTGTTTGCATCAACGTGTCTCTTCTGGAGCTCTCTGGATTACCTGGAGAGAACTCTCTGGAAAGATTTGGTAGTTAACTCATTTAAATGTGAGCCAGTTGGTTTCCCCTGAGTGCAGAGCAGTAGCACCTAGGAGGACAGGGTAGATATTGCACATGGCACTGAGCTAGACCCCTCACACCAAGTGTTCGCTCTTTACTAGTCATGGTTGAGGAAATAGACTTGTGTTTCCAGCAGACACTGAAGATGAGGTGAGGGCAGGAGGGCAGTCTGTTCCACTTGCATGGATTTTGGGGTTCCTGGCCTTGCCTTTGATTTTGGCATCGTTTTTACCAGTCTCCCTTGGGACCGTCTCAAGAGGCCCTTGTTGGTCCTTCAGGAAGTTTCCGTTTCAGTTTTTGTAGAGCCAGTGGATCTGGGGTCTGGACCAGGGAGCACTTGATTCATACTTTTGCAGGTTACTGGCTTTTAATGGCACATGAAGTCTTAGAAATATTTATATCAGGACTAATGCTTTTTTCCTCCTTCAAATGTAAATTTCAATATGTAAATTGCACAGGTCACCAGTTTTAATGTTAAACATTTAAGTAGTAGATGAAAGATTTCAGCTTTTTTTGTTTGTTTGTTTTGTTTTTTTTATTTTATTTTTATTTTTTAGAGAGAGGGGAAGGGAGGGAAACAGAGAGGGAGAGAAACAGCAATGTACGGTTGCCTCTCACATGGCCCTCACTGGGGGCCTGGCCTGCAACCCAGGCATGTGCCCTGACTGGGAATCGAACTGGGACCCTTTGGTTCCCAGCTCGCGCTCAATGCACTGAGCTACGCCAGCCAGGGCAGATTTCAGCTTTTAAACCCAACTTTCTAGAATTTCTTTAGGCAGAATTTCTGGCAGGATGATGGTCAGTCAGGAGATGTGGCAACATAAACCTTTTCAAGTTGAAGGACAATTTGCTTGACCCGGTAAAGGGGTTAAGGTGTAGTTTAAACGCACAGGTCTGGAAAGACTTTCCTGTTGTTAGTGTTTCCCATTGTTATTTAGCTGAAGATAGCATGTGCAGTAAAAAGGCTCTCTGAGTGTTCTGTCATGTTAATCTGGTTCTTGAGGTTTAGAAACACCCTCTGTGTTAAATAGATGACTTGCATGGCCAGAGACACTCAAACCTTTCCCTCCCACTAAAAAGGCTTCTGATTCTTAGGCTAAAAGGCCAATGCGCAACCACATGCTTGTGCGTTTAGTGGGGATGGTTAAATTTTCTATGAATTGAATAAATCATGTTTTTAAAAAAGTTAATGAGGCATTTAATTAATTAACAATGTCGGGTTTATGGCCTTTATGGTTACATTTTGTGGTTAATGGCATTCGGCTTATAGCCGCTTAACAGAGAACTGTCCAACAAAAACAGTTCGATTTTGTTTGGGAATGGGTGGGCTGCCCTTCAAACACTCCCATTTCTAAGGTAGCAAATAAACCAAGGGGAATGTATTGGGTAGACAGACGCGGCTGGCCTCTTAACCATTCTCTGCAACTGTTGGTGGCAGTGGTTGCCATCCATTTAGAGGCCATTGCCCTCCCAGCTAGGAGAAGATAGTTAGCCCACCTCACCCTGACAGAGGGCCTGTGGGATGCTTGTCACGGCTGGATTGCATCCCTCTAGCTGGGCCTCTCTGAGGCCTTTTGAATCTTCCCAGCTGCCCAGGTACCGAAAAACCTGAGTTCTAGGTCTACAAGTTCATGTTAATTGAACTTGGGATTTAACTTCTCTAGGCCTCAGTTTTCCCAAGTGTTGAATGAGAACAGTACTGCCTTCACTTCTGATACCTCATAGGTTACCGTAGGACACCAGAAGATATACTCACTTAGGGAAATGAGAAGTACTATGTAAATAGAGATGGCTACATGGCTGCGTTAGGATAGCCCGTGGCAAAATGGTAGACCTGGCTGTGGGTTACTACTGCCTCTGCTGCCATCTTCATTTCTAGGTACCCTCGAATCAGCCCTAGTAGCGATGAAGTTTTCCAGGTGAAGGCCATAGTTGTCAGAGGAAATAAACCCTGGGTTGATAGGACACTGGACAGGGACCGGAGTAAATTGATCTATGCACAGCAGTCAGTGCTCAGACCTGATCCCAGAGCCACATGACGGGGCCCCTCCCTGGCTGGGGCACATAACTCATTAGCTTGCAGGCGTCCACTCGAGGCTGGCTAGTGAGGGCCTGCTAAAAGAGCAGCAGCTTCATGCAGTATCCTGGATACCAGGGCTCAGAGCAGGTGGCCTTTGGAGCCCAGAGGATTGTGGGCTTTCTGGCAGGTTAGGATCTGAACAGAGAATGCCTTTGTGGGTATGTCTTCTCCCTTCCTCCTCTTATTTCGGGCAACCTAAAGCAACAGGGCACCAATGGCCAGGTTTACCAGCATGCAATGTTAGTTTCACCTATGGAACATTTTAGTTAGCTCCCAAGTGACTGGTCACTTTTGATTGACGTGTCCTCGAAAGGGAGGCCTGTTGCAACCCATCCAGCTCTTTGTGACCAACTAGAGCATGTGTTGGGCCATCTGCAGGGTTTGCCTACCCCTGCTCTCAGAACCGACAGCTCTGCTGGGCATGACTATTAGAGGAAAATGTGCTTTCTGGTGGCAAGCGCTGTTCTATGTGTTTGAAAACTTTCTTAATCAAGGTAATAAAACATTGAATAAATTACCACTCTGCTTACTAGGAGCGGTTTGTATCGCTATTTTAACATGCCAAAGAGGTAAAAATAATACAGTGATTCAAATGCACACTGTTGACACAGAACACCTTTTGAGAAAGGGCAAGGGTGGACTTTTATTTAGTTTTTGAAAGGTGTAGGTTGCAGTATATGGTATAGCATATCCCTGTCATTAACTTAAGTAAATACGAAAATGTCATAGTCATTCAGCTCCAAGTGGGGTGGAGGGTGAAGCAAGATGGAGGGTGGGGGAGTTTGAAGCATTTTGTGTCATTTCTTGATGATGTATGTGATGCATAGAGAGCCTCTCTTACTCTACTTAACATACGAACAGGAGCATTTGCACTGCAGGCTGTTTCTTGAGAATGCCCTGTACTTGTCAGTGTGTCATCTAAGATATTAGAAGCTGGATACCTCTGTGCCAAGCCCTGGCCTGATGGCTTTCTTAGCTATCTGTTGCATCCTCTCGGCCACCCTATGGAGCCTCTATTACTCTCCTATCTCACAGAGGAAGACATGGACACTTGAAGAAGTTCAAGAGTAATTTGCCCAGCGCCAGGCTGCTGGGGCTAACGACACTGTCTCCAGCACCAAGCCCCTTCACACATGCTCTCGCCCCCTCACCAAGTCGTCCACCGCCTGCCTATGCTGTAGTTGGCTCTTTGACCCAAGGACGTATGCCTTTGAAAGTGGGCACTGCCGAGCTATAGAGAGGTCACCTTTAACAAGGTTCATTGGATGATGGTCTGATGGCATCCCCCCTTCTCTCCCCGCAGGAAGTGGTGTTATACTGCCTGGAGAATAAGATTTGTGATGTGAACCATCGAGACAATGCCGGATACTGTGCCCTGCATGAAGCTTGTGCTAGGGGGTGGCTGAACATTGTGCGACACCTTCTTGAATATGGCGCTGATGTCAACTGCAGTGCCCAGGATGGAACCAGGTTTGTTGTGGGTGCTTCTGTCAGCCTGGCCCTGCTGGGGCACAGGCAGTGGTTCTCAGGTTATGCAGGAAACCCCAGAAGGAAACACTGGAGAGAATGACATGGAAGCACATTAATGGCAGAGTCCTCTAGAATGGAATCGACCATACCTTTCTGGCAAATTTAGATAGAACTTTAAAACTTTGCAATGTTCCCATGGACAGAAATCCTTAAAACTGTCCGGCCTGCCTGAATAACTGGAGGTGTTGCCTTTGAAAACCCTGGATTCCTCACTAAATCACAGCATTTAAAATATACTCGAGCTGACAGTCCTGGGCATCCAAACAAGGCCAACTGCCACTGGCTTGGTGTAGGACCTGCCCTGTCTACCCACATCCATAGCCCACCCATCTTGTCCTCGACCTTGATTCATTGCTCAGAGGCTGGGTCTCAGTCAGCCCATACATCTTCCTGGTTATGTGCATGGGGTGCTACCAGGAGGCGGGGTGCTAGGCCTTCCCCGACAGTCATAACACTAGCAAAAGCGAAATGTATTTGGTGTTTTATGCTTTCCAAATACTGTTCCCTCGGGATGGGACTGTGGGCAGTGTTTCGTGCCCCGGTAGGCACTGGTGGGAGGGCCTTGCACCCTCCTGAGAACTTGCCCTGATGACTCTGGTTCTGGACCAGGGGATTGATCATTAATGTCTAGTCTACTGGGGTCTGGCTTTCAGGAGAGGCTCCATTTTGCACCTAGTCTCTTTTTAAAAACAGCGTAGGCTTTTTGTTAAATAATGGTATAACAATTGCTTGTTGTATTGGCTTCCATAATGGTGGTTTTTTTTCCTTCTGTAAGGTATTTTAACTATTGAATTCATTGAAAACGTTTTCAATTTGGCTTGTGTTCCTCCTTAGGCCCTGGATTAACACAGATTTGCATTTGAGAATTAGGCCTGAAATAGTAAAGAGATGTTGCTTGACCTTGGGCCAGTCACTGCTAGTTTCCCTATCTGGAATGGCAGTGGCATTACACTACTCTTCAGTGAAATGTTGCTCCTACGATGCTTGGCACACCCTTGCATGATTTTGGCTATTGTTAGAGGCAAGTATTGTGTGCACAAGTTGAATCCTTCTGCGCATCTCTCCTAGGCCTCTCCACGATGCTGTTGAGAATGATCATTTGGAAATTGTCCGCTTGCTCCTTTCCTATGGTGCTGACCCTACTTTGGCTACGTACTCAGGTAGAACCATTATGAAAATGACACACAGCGAACTTATGGAAAAGTTTTTAACAGGTACGATAAAGTTCAAGAAATGGTGTTATTCAAATATCTAGGTGGTGACTTCACACACTTCTGGCCAAAGAATGCCGCTCACTCACTGGGACCGCCCTTGTTTACCTTACCTTTACTTACTGGGGAAAGCAGCGTAAAGTTTATGAAAGAACAGATACAGGATTCAAAGAAGAGATGTAGACTTTTTTCTGCTTATGAGGGCTGAAAAAATTCTCAGCTTGCCAGTGTAGCTTTTCTCTTGGAGGACTAGGGCATGGTAAGGGCAAGGGTGGTCCATCCCTTGGGAGGGTGGGTGAACAGGTATGTGGGTTTGGTCAGAAACAGTAGAGAACAGTGTTGAAGAGTGCACAAAGGGTGTGTCATGGGGGGGGTAGACAGGAAGTGAGATGCCCCCTAACTCTGCCAGCACTGGATTCTTACCAACAGGTTCTATCTTGTTTTCTCTCTCCAGACTATTTAAAAGACCTGCAGGGTCGTGGTGACGAGGATTGCAACGACTTCTGGGAGTTTTATGGCAGCTCTGTGTGTGGTGAGGAGCGTTGTTCTTTTTGGTCCGGTGGGAAGTGAATGAGTTACAGAAAATTTCTCTGGGGTGTGGGTAAGGGGTGGTGGGTGCTATAAGCAGGTCTTGGTTTAGAAAAAATCTTTTAAGTAAGAGTCCTTTTTGGACAACAGTGATGTCTTGCTGTGACTGATTTCAGTTCTCTTGTTGGCCCTCCATTAGAGCCAGATGATGAAAGCGGATATGATATTTTAGCAAACCCCCCAGGGCCAGAGGACCAGAACGACGACGATGAGGCCTACAGTGATGTGTTTGAATTTGAATTTTCAGAAAGCCCCCTCTTACCATGTTACAACATCCAAGTTTCCGTCGCTCAGGGGTGAGCATGGCTACCATGTGGTTAAGAAATAGCTCAGCTGCTCTTGGGGTGGTGGGACTTAGAAATCCCTTGAAACAGATGAGGATGGGTGGGTGAATGAATTATTAAGTGTCCCTAAACCTCACAAAATGCAGTAAATGTTTTCTAGAAAAGGTGGGGGGTGGGGCCACAGCATAGGATAACTGCCCTCATCAGATCATACTCTAGAGCTCAAAGGACATTGAAGGTAGTGACTGGAATTTTACACAACTTGGATCCTTCAGTCACTAAACTCTTTGGGAGAAGTCCAGTCCTTCTTAAGAGCTTCCCCAACAGGCCCCCATAGCAGCCTTCCAAGGCACTTGAGGTCTGATGATACAACCTCTTCTTCAGTAAGATTAGGAAAAGCATTATGTGGTACCTGGGACCTTGTGTGTTGTCAGATTTGGTTAGATTCGATCTGGCTCCCATGGTTGGGTCACTGTGCCCCTGTGACCAAGGCCTTGGGGTGTACCTGTCAGGAGACTATGTTCTGCTGTGTTAATGAGTAACATCCTCCTCAGGCTCTGAGGTGATAAACATATGTGTCGTCAGAGTGACATTTTATTAGTAATAGGAATCATAAAGTGTGGCAAGGGTGTATGTAAGGAATGTAACACACCTTCTCCAAAGCACCGAGGGCTGGGGGTGGAGGTGTGGGAAAAGGAAAGGAGAACCAGCCTTCTGTGTTTAAAGTGCTTGATGGGTGAGCGGTGGAGGAGAGGAGAAATCAAAGAGGCATTTGTGACTGGCCTCCTCCAGTGACTACAGCAGGGCACTCACTTGGAGAGTGGTGACCCGAGTTGTGGCCAGAGTTGAGTGAGCAAATCTTTACCTGTCGGTTTCCATCAGCACCGGCAGCCTGTGACGAGGAGGCTTGTGATGCAGCTCCTTCAGAGGTGCTGCCATGGCTTCTGGCTACGTTGGTTGGTCCTCCCTGAGTAGTCTCTTAATAAATCGAGATGAGCCCAAAGTTCCCACCTCTAAAAGTAGATCCTCTCTTCTAGGTATGCTGGGAAATGGTCGGGGGAGGGGGGGTGGTATCAAAGCAGAAGGAAGTGGCCCTTGTTCCAGCTAGAGACTGAGCTGATCAGGACGGCATTTAATACTTGAAAGCACTTTTAATTTTGCCAGAAATTTGAACCACTTTTCCTTTCTCTTATAGGCCTCGAAACTGGCTGTTGCTTTCAGACGTGCTTAAGAAATTGAAAATGTCCTCCCGTATATTTCGCTGCAATTTTCCAAATGTGGAAATTGTCACCATTGCAGAGGCAGAGTTTTACCGGCAAGTTGCAGCAAGTCTCTTGTTCTCTTGTTCCAAAGACCTGGAAGCCTTTAACCCTGAAAGCAAGGAGCTCTTGGATCTGGTTGAGTTCACTAGCGAGCTTCAGACTCTGTTGGGCTCAACCGTGGAGTGGCTACACCCCAGCGACATGGTCTCAGATGACTACTGGTGAGCTCACCAGACCTGCCGTGTACAGTGTGTTATAGTGTTAATCCTTGTGCATATGTGTCATAATACGACTATTTCTGTAAAGAAAGGACACTATTACATATGAAAATATCTCTTCTTTATATAAGAGAAATGACTCTAGTCGGAAGGACTTAGAAACATGGTTTTTTTCTTTTTAAACTTTTAAGTCAGTTTTTATGGAAGTTATAATGTTTCTTTACTTTTCAATGCACACATGCTTTGGGATATGTTTGTTTTTACTTGGAACATTTGTTTCTTTTCTTTTTTAAGGAAAAAAATGAGGAAAGGGAGCGCAACACTTTCACTTAATTTCATACAAAGCTCCGATGACAGGCGGTGTTCAGAACCGTGTGATTGGTTTGGGGGAATAAATTTGGTGAAGGCACTTGGTGATGTTGTAACTTTATGTTTTGTTTACAGAGTACCTGCTCGGGTCAGGTAAATGCTATTGGATGTAATCCAGTAGCGTGTAATATAAATTCAAACCATATCCACACACAACAACTAATTGTATGAAACTTTTATATCCTAATTTAAAAGCTGTGAAATTAGTTTTCACGCGTCAAACCGGATTGTTTATATGTTTAAACATTTTATGCTCTTATTTAAAGAAGACTTTGAGCTATTTTTTTCTGTACCCTGTAAAATATTGAAAACTAACATAATATGTTGAGGTTGCTTGAAAATGTACATAAAACTAAAATTTTCAGAATTGTGTGTTTATGTTTGAAATCTGTGTTTTAACTTTGTAAGTAAATTCTCTGCCTTTGTATTTATATTTTACAAAAATTTTCTTAAAAGGCAATAAACCTGTTGAGAAAAGGAGATCATCGAAGTATGTTGTGTCCTATGTATTCCCAAAACGTTGTCACAGATTTCTTTTTCTTAAGTGATATTGATGGTTCATTCCCTATACCTGACTTTAGGTTAATTTATAGTCTCTGAACCAAAGCAGACTAGAGGATTTCAGAGGAGTTATGCTCAGAGTATGATTTGGAGTCCTTTTCTGAAAGCCCAATTTGTGGACATATATATTGATGTCTCAGAGCTTTATCTTTCCCATCTTCTTTGAAGCCCTAGTTGGGTTTTACACTGTCTTTGGCCTTAACGGACTACAGTAGCTTCATCATGGCCAACCCTTTATCTTTAGGAATGCTTTTCCAGAAACCAGGCTTTTGTTGTGTCACTTTTCTTTCCAGGCCTCATGGTTTTCAGTCACTTTTTCAGTCAAGTCCAAACTGGCATGGCCTGGTAGTCAAGGCCTGTACCTTTTATCACTCTGCTCCTTCACTGCTCTTACTTTTTCCAGCAGTATCCATATTGGGTACTGTCATTTAGCCCAAAATTTTTGTCCCACTTCCTTTTATGTCCTTCCTTCATTACAGAGATTAGAGAGCTAAAAACTACTAGACTCCCTTGCAGCTAGGAATCTGTTTGGTTTGGAAGGCAGAGTGAGGTAGAGACATCTTCCTTCTCTAGTGGCTGCTGATAAAAAAGGTAAGGGGGACATGCTGGGCAGTTGGAGTGACTAGACCAGCCTTCCAACATTGGGTCTTAAGCTTTGTAGGTGATGAGAAGCAGTAGTGTTGGTGGCAACAGCATTCTGATGCCTGGATGACAACCTCAGTCAATTGCTCTTGAACCCAGTGGTTCTACTGTCATCCCTGACTCACATTCCTCTGGCTCTCCCAAAGATTTGATTAAGCATCTGATTACTTGTATCAAATCCATTTGTGTTCAGAATGCCTTGAGTGCTTTCCACACCTGCATTGAACCCTGAGAATGTCAAGGCAGAGCAAATTGAAGGAGCTTAGGTCAGGGAAGAGGCTGTGGAGATGATATACTTGAGTGGGGCCTTAAAGTATGTGGAGGGAGGAGGGATCAGCAAACTTTGTGGCCTGGCAGGTGGAAAAGCCAGGCATAGTTGGGAGCAGGGAAATCCAGCACTGTCAGATAAGCCAGTATGTAGAATGAGAAAGAGGGAAGACTTGGGGGAAGACTTGGCATACTAAATGAAGTTTGGGATATACTGAACACAAGGCGGCCAACATCTGGCTCTTCCTGAGATATATATCCTTTTATAATAAACTGGTAATGTAGTGAGTTAAAAGTATTCCTGTGAACTTATGATGAACTTTATCTTAAAAAATGTTTCCTAGCTCTGTCCACTGAAAAGTCTTAGAAACAATCACCAATGGAAATGAGCACCACTAGTTTTCAGACCGTGATTTCTACTTTTTCCTACTAAAAAGAATTGAGGTTTTTTTGAGAAATCCTTAATTCCAGTTTGAAGAGGAAAAGAGTTCGAGGGGAGTATGGATATACACAAGCTGGTGGGGCTGCTGTGTCAAAAAGACTGGGCAGCCCTGGCTGGTGTGGCTTAGTGGATTGAGTACTAGTCTGCAAAACAAAGTGTCACTGGTTCAATTCCCAGTCAGGGCACATGTCTGTGTTGTAGGACCAGGTCCCCAGTAGGAGGTGCTCAAGAGGCAACCGCACATTGATGCTTCTCTCCCTCTTTACCTCCATCCCTTCCCCTCTCTAAAAATAAATAAAATCTTTCTTTATTTATATATTTTATAAATTTTATTTATTTTTAGAGAGAGGGGAAGGGAGGGAGAGAGACAGCAATGTATGGTTGCCTCACATGGCCCTCACTGGGGACCTGGCCCACAACCCAGGCATGTGCCCTGACTGGGAATCAAACTGGCAACCCTTTGGCTCCCAGCCCGCGCTCAATCCACTGAGCTACACCAGCCAGGGCTAAAAATAAATAGTCTTTAAAAAAAAAAGAAAAGACTGGGCAGCCAACTTGGGGAAGTCTCTGTTGGATAAATATGGGCTGCTTTGAACATCACTGAGGATGACTACAACACATAAATAAACACAAAATATGTTCAAATCTATGAGATCATAAAGGTACATAAAACTAATATATCACCTTTAGAGGGATGTTGGGGAAAACCATTTGAAAGCTGTCAAAGAAAGGAAGAATAAAGCATTTTTCCCTGGCTTTCCTACAGTACAACAGTATTCCAGCCAGTATACAAAGAAATAATAGAATGTTACCATTTTAAAACCCCTAATGAAATAGTGGGTTTAGGCAATGATTATGAATGCCAACATTGCCAAAAACAGGAAATTAGAAAGGGAACATCCAGGCATTATGAGCTTCCTGATGAGAAAACACCTCCTATGAGGTAGTCTTGCCAAAAAAATGGATTCTGAAACTGACCAAATCTCTAGAGCAGCGCTGCCCAGTAGAAACAGAATGTGGACCATGTATGTACTTTAGAATTTTCTGGTAGCTACAACTTTAAAGAGTGAAAAGAAATAGGTAAATACATTTTTATATTTTAATTCAATATATCAAAGTGTTAACATTTCAACATGTAATCTATACAAATTAATGAATTTTTAATTTTGTACTAAGACTTCTAAATAATCCAATGCATATTTTATATTTACAACACTTCAATTTGGACTGACCGCATATGAATTGCTCATTAGCCACATGTGGCTAGTGGCTACCATACTGGACAGTGCAGGTCTAGGTCAATTTACAATTTACAGAAAATACAGGGGACAGATGAACATCTTAGGGTACTACCAGTATATATTAAGCATAAGCCAGACTGAGGCTTTCTAAGGCACATACATGACTTGGTTTCTTCAAATAAATTTTAAGGGGAAAAAACAGATGGAAGTGGAACCTATAGACTAAGAGAAAATTAGAAATACCATATGGATCTTTGATTTGAACAAACAAAAATATTTGTGAAAACCGGAGAAATAGGAGCAGTACATGTTTTTGGTAGGGAGTCCTATTATATGCTGAAATATTTATGGATTAAATGATAGGATATCTGGAATTTGCTACAAAATTATCCAGGAGGAGGTAGAGATTAAACAAGCCAGATCAGTTGGTAATTGTTGAAGTGGGTGATGGGTACATGGAGGTTTATTTGTACTCTACTCTTCTCTTTTGAATACGTTTGAAGTTTTCCACAATGAAAGTTTTTCAATGATTATCAACACCTATCTTTTAGAGTTGTGAAGGTTAAATAAGATAATGCATGTACAGCACCAAACAGAATATCCAACAGGTATTAAGCACTAGGTAAATGTGTAGGTTATTCCTTTTTTAAAAAATGTGTACTTTGAACAAAAATAGACCCTGAAATGAGCCTGCCCCCTCACACAATTTGCAAGTTCCTTTGAACTATATTTGTAAGTTGCTTTATCTCTACCATCTGGTAAATTACCTGTTCACTGGGAAAACTGGAAAGAGAAAACAGGGCACATGTTAGCACTCAATGTCAAAGGCTAGAGGGGTCAGGGATGGGCAGGACTTCTGTGTATGCCAATTATGTAGTTTTTAATAGTTTAAATATCCAAAAAATAAAAATGCTGAATTTAAATGTAAACAGGAAGAAATGAAACTATCACATTAACTGCACAGAGAGAAAAATTAGCCTAAATAAGTTTTGACAGTAGTACAGAGTATACATCTTCAGTGGAATATATTCTAAGAACAAAAATAAGTGAAGATACCTTGAACTTTATATAGCAAATTGCTTGTAGTGATATTTTCGTTGTAATTCTGAAAGCATTTTGTATGCATTGTATGGTAGAGCAAATGATAAGCATATTGATGTTGTTGGAAACAACTATGTAAGAAGGGAGATACAAATATGGAATGTGGGGAAGGGAGAAAGAACCTTGTGCTCGGTTTAAAATGTCAATGTAGGATTTAAATAAAACAAGTACAATGTGAATTTCTAAGCTCTGCCCACTAAAAGGGCCTAAGAAACATTGACACCCCGCTAGCAATGAGCACATCTAGCACCAAGTTCTTGGTTTCTAAATACCATTCTCCACTGTCAAGAACCAGGGGCTACTTGAAGAAATGATTGACTCTGAGTCTGTAGCAGGAAACATACAAGGTGAGCCTTGTCAGTAGTGGGACCGACTGGCACCATATGCCTCCCAATACGATGAATAAGGACAGGACATCACCTCTGCAGTATTCTGTCAAAATGTGGAACCTGAATCCAACCAAGAAGAGACAGATAAATCCAGAATGTGGGACATTCTGCAGGACAACTAGCCTGCCCTTTTTTATTTTTTAATCAATGTCATAAAATACAAAAGTAGAAGGAAATGCTTTAGATTAGAGAAGACTGAAGAGACAAGGCAACCAAACACAATGCATGAGCCTTGACAGAATCCTAGATCAGGGGAAAAAATAACCATAAAACACTTTAAGGAAATTTTTAAAAATCAATTTTGTTGAAGTATAATTTATATATAATAAAAGGCGCCCATTTTAAGTGTACAGTTCTGTGAGTTTTGACAATTTTATGCCCAGGTGAGCACTACTCCCAGTCAAGAATGTAACATTTTCATCACCCCCAAAAGCTTCCTTGTGCTTCTTTGCTTTCGACAGTCCCCTCTCCCCAGGTAACCACTGATGTGGTTTCTATCACTATAGAGTCAATGGGGAAATTGAAATAAAAAACTATAAATTAGAGGGTATTATTAAATAAATGTAAGTTTTCTTAAAAGTGATAAAGGCATTGTGGTTAGGTAGGAAAATGTTCTTATTCTTGGGAGATGTATGCTATGGTGTTTAGGGGTGAATTATTATGATATCTGTAATTTACTCTCTAGTGATTCAGTAAAAAGATACACAGAGATAGCCCTGGCTGGTGTAGCACAGTGGATTGAGCGCGGGCTGGGAACCAGAGGGTCCCGGTTCGATTCCCAGTCAGGGCACATGCCTGGGTTGCGGGCCGGGTCCCCATGAGGGCCATGTGAGAGGCAACCATACATTGCTGTTTCTCTCACTCTCTCCCTCCCTTCCCCTCTCTCTAAAAATAAAAATAAAGTCTTTAAAAAAAAGATACACAGAGATAACAGGGGCATGGCAAAACAATAATTGGTGAATCTAGGTAAAGGGCATATTAAACTGTTCTTTCAATTTTTCTATAGGTTTGAAATTTTTCTAAATAAATTGAACAAAAATGTCATTTTTGTCTCAAACTTCTTTTAAAAAAGATTTATTTATTTTTAGAGAGGGGAAGGGAAGGAGAAAGAGAGAGAAACATCAATGTGTGGTTGCCTCTTGCACACCCCCAACAGGGAACCCAGCCTGCAACCCAGGTATGTGCCCTGACTGAGATTTGCACCAGCAAACTTTCAGTTTGCAGGCCAGCGCTCAATCCACTGAGCCACACCAGCCAAGGCAGACTTTTTAAAATGTGTCTCATAACTGCTTCCTCAGAGAAAGGTGAAACAAAGACAGATTCAAACATTTATTACCGTGTCACTCTTTTCTAAAAGGCATTAGGATTCTGTAAAAAACAAAAGGTCTGAGCCCTGGCCGATGTGGCTCAGTTGGTTGGGCACTGTCCTACAAACCAACTGAAAGCTCTCTGGTTTGCTCATGTGGGAGGCAGCCGATCGATGTTTCTCTCTCACATTGATATTTCTCTCCTTCTCTTTCTCCCTCCCTTCCCTCTCTCTAAATATAAATAAAATCTTAAAAAGTAAAAATACCAGAAGGCCTAAGACATTTTGCAGCCCCTCCCCACCAAGGCCTCTCCTAAGGCCCAGGTTCAGAGTTTATGGTTTGGGGTTTGGATTTGGGTCTGGTCATGGGGAGGGGGAGGTCTCTCCTCTTCACACTGAAATCACCCCCTTTCTTAGTCCATTCCAGCTGCCGTAACAAAGTACTACAGACTGGGTGGCTTATAAACAACAGCAATTTATTTCTCAATTCTAGGGATTGGAAGTTCGAGACCAGCGTGCTAACATGGTTGAGTTTTGGTGAGGACCCTCTTCCTGGTTACAGACTGCCCACTTCTCCTTGTATCCTCACGTAATGGAGCTCTCTGGTCTCTCCTTGTAAGAGCACTAATCCTATCATGAGGGCTCCACTCTTACGCCCTAATCACCTCCCAAAGACCTCCTCACCTCTTAATAAATACCAGCACATTGAGCATTAAGGCATTTCATTTCAACATATGAAATCTGGGAGGAACACAAACTCTCAGTCCATAACACACTCCTTTCCGTAGTTCTTTGGTTTGGACAAATGGAAGAATTGATCAGCCAGGTCTCAACCTGAGCAGGTTGGTCCTCATTACGTACTTGCAGGCAGGGAGACAAAACCAAGGTGCTGGTGAGAATTGCTATGCCCGCCATGAGAATGATGAGAGTGTACTGTTCAGACCTGCCTTGGGGGGTGTATTTCATGGAAGGCCCCAGCTACCTTCCTCCTCGGGATCCACCACAAGGTTCAGGCTAAGGCCACATTTTCCATGTGCTATTCCCAGCCAGTGACCAAGCACAAGCCTCCGTGTTGAGGCCGGCTCATTCCGGCAAGTTGTGGAGCTCCTCCAATGGGAAACCTTGGCTGAAGACTCCTCACCATCTGGCTGAACTCATCTTGGAACTACTCTGTAGTCTGAGAGTCCTTCTACCTACTCCTTCCTTCCCCTCTCCTTCCACAAGTGTCAGACCTGATCAAGGTGCTGAGGGCTTTTCTTACCTTTTTATCGCTTCCTCCTCCAATGAGTCACTTTTTTTTTTTTTTGGTCTAATCCCATCTTGGCATCTGTTTCTTAGCTGACCCAAACACACATACTTTTCCTCTGTCACACGTACTATAAAAGAAGACTAGGGTCAGAATTAGCAGAAGCCAGATTTGCTTCTGAAAGCTGGTGTTTTCTCTCAGTGTGTTTATATTAAAGGAAGAAAGAAGAGGAAAAAGGAGAAAGAAAAAGGTCAGCATTATATTGAGTAGTCAGGTCAGAGAAGTCCTCTTTGGGGAGTGGCCTTTGAACAGGCAAGTGGATAAATAAATTGGTTTATAGTCAGCCACTGAGATACTAGATCCCAGGTACACCAACCAAGACAGATGCATGTCACAAATAATAACTAACTAAAATAGAAGGCAAATTACAAAAGAATGTGTATAGTGTGGCACATTTATATAACATTTACAAATAGGCAAAATATTATATTCAAAATGAGTTTCTGATAGTAAAGGCATAAAAACAAGAACAGGAGTGATACATATTTAATTCAGCATAGTTGTTATCTCTGGGTGGGGAGGCTATGGAGAAAGGGAAATGGTTATCAGAAGAAGGAAGAAAACGAGGGAGGGAGGGAAGGGTTGTGTGTGTGTGTGTGAGACAGAGAGAGATGCCAAGGATACAAACTTTGGAAGCAGATGTTTCTTTTGACTGAAGCCTGTGCAGTGCTTAAAATTGAACAGAAGTAAACAGTTCTGGTTTTTGGGTCCATCCTATGTACAACCCTAAAAGGAAAATCACAAGAGTTTGCAATGATTCCCTGTTTATCCGACTTTCCTCTATAGATTAATCTTGCTAGTGGGTGGGACCATGACCCTGAACATATTTTGGAGGCAACTGTGAGGCTGGTTGATTGGTACAAAGCTTCATTTCTACCTCTGCCACCCCCACCCCCAACGCTGAGAAATCTGTATAATCTATACAAGTTCTAACACTGTCTCCAGCCAAAGGCTACAGGCTAAAAGGGCGGGAGCAAGAAGGACAAATCTGAAACCTTTCGAAGTTGGCCTAATTGTCCTGTTAATGCCACTAGATTTCACTTCTCCAGAAATGAGCAGCCCTCATGAACCGTTCCCTGGGGCCAGAAGATAGCTGCTTTTACATGTCCAAGGCTTGCGTTTTCAGGGTGTACAAATTTAAGCCAAGAGTTAAGAAGACTCAAAAAATAGCAAGGAAGCTCTCTTTGTTCAGCCTTTCTCCTTTTCCATCTTTCATTTAATCCCTTCCATCCACTCCCCCTTCCCTATTCCAGTTACAGTGGCTGCATAAAACACACCCCAAACTACATGGCTTATGCTGGCGTGAGGACAGACATATAGACCAACGGAATGGACTAAGATAGAGAGCCCAGGATTAAACCTTCACATAAATGGTCAACTGACTTACAACAAGGTTGCAAAGACTATGTAATACGGAAAGGGCAGTCTTTAACACATGATGCTGATAAAACTCTGGATGCACATGCAATGGATGAAGTTGGACCCCTATCTCACATGATACCAAAAATGATTTAAATGTAAGAACTAAATCTACAAAACTCTTAGGAGAAAACATAGAAGCAAACCTTGGTTAGGCAATTATTTTTTAGATATGACACCAAAAGCATGAACAACCAAAGAAAAAAATAAATTGGACTTTTTCAAAATTAAAAACGTTTGTGCTGCAAATAATTACCATTAAGAAAGTGAAAAGACAGGAGTTCTGGTCAAGATAGCAGCATAGGCAAATGCGGTATTTGCATCCAACACAACCACATACAAATTACAACTAAACTACAGAAAAACCATCATTCAGAACTGCCTGAAATCTAGCTGAATAGAAGTCCTACAACAAGGGATTTAAAGAAGAAGCCACATAGAGACCGTTAGGAGGGGCAGAGACATGGAAGGGGCTGGTCCCACACCCACCCGTGGAGAATAAAAGTCTGGAGGGATATCTTGGTTGTAGAGGTCCCTCCCTGAGCAGTGAGGGCTCCCAGCCCCACACCAGGCTCCCAAGCCCAGCGTTCCAGTGCTGGGAAGAGAAGTTCCCAAAATTTCTGGCTGTAAAAACCAGCAGGAATTGAGGCTGAGTGAGATGGAGGTCTTCTGGAGTCCCAGGCAGTTCCTCTTAAACCCAGGCAGTTCCTCTTAAATGTCTTGCATATAGACTTACTCTGACTCACTCCTTCTGAGCTTTAGTGCTGGGGCAGCAGATTGGAGGGCACCAGGGACATATGAGGAGGAACTGAAGTATCTGGCATCAGGACGAGAGCTGGGAGCAGCTTTCTCTCACATAAAAGTGCTGGCAGAGGCCATTGTTACTTTGATGAACCCTGTCCCCACAGAGACACCAGGTAGGTGCCATATCTAAGTCTCCATCAACCTAGTTATCACTGTTCATCCCTGCCCTGGTGATTTCTTGAGACCCTGTATCCCCCAACTTGTGGGCCCACTTACCTTTTCCATATGAATGACCTGTCTTGTCATGTCTTGGGTCATGCTTCAGACTTTCCTAAAATCTCTCAAACAAGCAGCATCTGGCCTCAGCATGCCCTATATCTCTCACTAAGTGACCCTAGGCCTAGCACTAGCAGCAGCCAGCCTTAGTTCACAGCTTGGTCTCTCCTGGGCACCTCCAAGCCAGGTACAAGGAGCAGGCAGCTGCAGATCCCTTTGTAGCTCAAGCTGGGTGGCCCTGAGCAGAACAGAGGTGGCAGCTGACCTTGGCCTGCACCTTCTGGGAGGCTCCAGAGCCAACTCACCCAGAGGACAGCTTCAGACCACAACAAAATACCACCCAACCACCTCCACCATGACACATTCAAGGGGTGGACTCAGTGGGTACCAAAGCCCCACTAAAGTAAGTCCTGCTCTGCTGAGTGGGGCTCTGCACAGCTGATCGTCCGTGGTGATCAGTGGTTGCAGCCAGTGCTTGCAGTGGATTGACCTGGGGGTAAATCTCTCCCATTGATCTGTCAACAGCAATCAAGGTTCAACTACAACAGGAGGGTGTACACAGCCCACATGGGGGTGGGCACAACTGGAATTACCAGCTTGAATGTTTTGAGAAGCTGTGTCACTGGACGCTACAGGATACCTACTATATTTGACCACTCTACCAGGCCTGGGACACATAGCAGCACTACATAGAAACAAACACTGCTAAAATGAGGAGACAGAGAAACATGTCTCAAATGACAGAACAGGATAAACTTCCAGAAAAAGAACTCAACAAAAAGCAGACAAGCAATCTACTAGATGCAGAGTTCAAAACACTGGTTATAAAGATGCTCAATGAAGTTAGGGGAAAAGTGGTTGAACTTACTGGCAACTTCAATAACATAAAAAAGGGACATGGAAACCACAACAATGAATCAGTCAGAAGTGAAGGATACACTCATTAACTGAAATGAAGAATAATTTACAGGGTATCAGGAGTAGAGTAGATGATGCCAAGAATCAAATCAGCAGTTTGGTATTTAAGGAAGCAAAAAAACATTGAATCAGAATAATACAAAGAAAAAAGAATTAAAAAAAAAGATAGTGTAAGGAGACTCTAGGACAACTTCAAGAGTACCAACATTTGCATCATAGGGTGCCAGATTGCGAAGACAGAGAGCAAGAAATTGAAAACTTATTGAAAAAATAATGACAGAAAACTTCTCTAACCCAGTAGCGGAAATACACATGCAAGTCCAGGAAGCACAGAGAATCTGAAACAAGATGAACCCAAAGAGCCCCACACCAAGACATATCATAATTAAAATGCCAAAGGTTAAATACAAAGAGAGAATCTTAAACACAGCAAGAGAAAAGCGGTTGGTTACCTACAAGGGAGCTCCCATAAGACTGTCAGCTGATTTCTTAACAGAAACTTTGCAGACCAGAAAGGATTGGCAAGAAATATTCAAAGTGATGAAAAGCAAGGGCCTACAACCAAGATTACTCTACCTAGCAAAGCTATTATTTAGTATCAAAGGATTTATAAGGAACTTCCCAGACAAGGAAAAGCAAAAGGAGTTCATCACTACCAAACCAGGATTACATGAAATGTTAAAGGGTCTTCTTTAAGAAGAAGAAAAAAGCCCTGGCTGGTGTAGCTCGGTGGATTGAGTGTGGGCTTGGAACCAGAGGGTCACTGGTTCGATTCCCAGTCAGGGCACATGCCTGGGTTGCGGGCTAGATCCCAGTGTGGGGTGCGTGGGAGGCAACCACACATTGATGTTTCACTCCCTCTCTTTCTCCTTCCCTTCCCCTCTCTAAAAATAAAATCTTAAAAAAAAAAGAAGAAGAAGAAAGATAAAAATATTAACAATAAAATGGCCATGAATACATATCTATCAACAAATGCATCTAAAAAACCAAAATAATGAAGAAACAGAACTGAAACATACTCATAGATACAGAGAGTATTTTGATAGTTGCCAGATGGGAGGGGGGCTGGGGAGATGGGTGAAAAAGGTGAAGGGATTAAGTAGTACAAAGTAGTTGTTACAGAATAGTCATGAGGATGTAAATTACAGCATAGGGAATATAGTCAATAATATTCTAATTACTATGTGTGGTGTCAGATGGGTACTACATTTATTGGGATGATCACTTGTTAAGTTATATAATGTTTAATCATTGGGGTGTATACCTGATCTAATATTATATTGTATGTCAACTCTAATTGAAAAAAGTGATTTAAACAAAAAAAGAAAGTGAAAAGACAATGCATAGACTAGGAGAAAATATTTGCAAATCACATATCTGATAGGGGATATATGAAGAATACATAAAGAACTCTTACAACTCAATAATAAAAAGACAAATTAAACTACTCATTTAAAAATGGGAAAAGGATTTGAATAAACATTTTTTCCAAAGAAGATATGCAAATGGCTAATAAGTACAAGAAAATATATTCAACATCATTAGCCATCAGGGAAATGCAAATCAAAACCACAATGAGAAATGACTTCAAATGATACAGCAACTTTGGAAAACAGTTTGGCAGTACTTTAAAATGTTAAATGGAGAATTTTCCAAATGTCCCAGCAGCTCCACTCCTAGGTATATATTCAAGAGATAATAAAACGTATGTCCACAGGAAAACTTGTACACAAATATTCATAGCAACATCATTCATAAAAAACAAAAAGTGGATAGAAAACAAATGTCTATCAACTGATGAATAGATAAATGTAAAAATGTGGTACATCCATATAATGGAATATTACTTAGCAGTAAAAAGAAATAAGTAGTGGCATATGTTATAAGCTGGATGAACCTTGAGAACAGTCCAATGAGTGAAGAAACCAGACACAGAAGACCACATATAATATGATTCCACGTATATGAAATGTCCAGAATAGACAAATCCATAGAGACGCAAAGTAGCTTAGTGGTTGCCAAGGGCTGGGGAAGAGGGTGGAGGAAGGGAGCATGGAGCTTTATTGGGGGTGATAAAAATGTTCTCAAGTTGTGATGTTTGTACAACTCTGAATATACTAAAGCGAACTATACACTTCAAATGAGTGAATTTTCTTCTGCTTCCGGTGCTTTATTCCAGAAGTAGCTTTCTGAGGTAGCACATGGGTTAGTGTGGTCTTTGTCAGCTTCCACCACGGTGTACCATGGCCAGGGCCAAAAAGTGCAGAAGATGATGGTGCAGCCCATCAACATTATCTTTGGATAGTTGCAAAATAGAGCTTGGATTCAGGTGTGGCTTTATGAGCAAGTGAATATGTGGATAGAGGGCTGTGTCATTAGTTTTGATGAATATACAAAACATATTAGATGATGCAGAAGAGATTGGTTTTAACACAAAATCAAGAAAACAACTAGGTCAGATCATGCAAAAATGAGATATTACTCTCCTTCAAAGTATCTCCAACCAGAAATGACTAATGAAGTGAGAAATTGTTGAGAAGCAATACAGTTTGTGTTTTTCAGGTGTTCTTTGTTGCGGTTATAGTCCTTGAACATTTATTCATATTATTTTAATTACATTTTATTTTATTATCAGACAACAATAAATGCTATGTGATTTTTTTTATTTAAAAAATAAATAAGCCCAGGCTGGTGTAGCTCAGTGGATTGAGCACGGGCTGTGAACCAAAGGGTCGCCGGTTTGATTCCCAGTCAGGGCACATGCTTGGGTTGTGGGCTAGGTCCCCAATGGGGGCCACATGAGAGGCAACCACACATTGATGTTTCTTTCCCTCTCTTTCTCCCTCCCTTCCCTTCTGTCTAAAAATAAATAAATAAAATCTTTTAAAAATAAATAAATAAATGAGTGAATTTTATGGTATATGAATTATATCTCAATAAAGATGTCAAAAAGAAACTTCCTGCTTCAGACCAACAACACATTTATTTTGCGCATGAATCCATAACTTGAGCAGACCTCCTATGGGACAGCTCACCTATGCTCCACTTGGCATCAGCTAAGGTGGCTCAAAGGCTGGGGCTGGAATCATCGGGAGGATCTTTTACTCACATGTCTGGTTTGGCGGTTGATGCTGGCTGTTGGCTGGAACTCCAGCTGGGATTGTCAGCTGAAACACCTACACTCTGCACGTGGCCTGGGATGCTTCCCTACGTGGCGGCTGGGTTCCACAGGCCAGCATCCCTAAAAGAGAGAGGACCACAGAGAAGGTATCTTTCCTTTTTATGCCCTACTTCTGAAACTCACACATTGTCACTCTCACCACATTCTATGTGTTAGAAGTGAGTAACTGAGGCCAGCCTGTGTTGAAGAAGAGACTGATTAGATTCCGTCTTCTGCAGGAAGAGGGTCAAATAATTTGGAGGCTTGCTTTAAAGCCATCATACTCCCTTTGCCTCACACATGCTCAAAATCTTTACAGACAGTAAACCATTCCGTGAGTGTAAACCAAGGGACCACACTGAAATTACTCCAGAGACCACAAGGCAAGGTAAAGGAGCAGTTTGAGCCAGATGCTCACAGGTACTTGTCTTGGGGTCACCCCAGAGGATGGCAGGGCTTGTGTCAGCCAAACAGTGTCCTGTCTGAAGGGACCAATGCTACTGTGAAACAGGCCATTGCTACAGCGCAACTCCGAGTTGCCAGCTCTCCTGATTTTTCAGAAGAGAAGCCAGTAACCTGGATTTGTATGTGAACCCTGACAATCATTTATGCCATTGATAAAACATTGTGTAGGCCAAACAAAAGCAGTCTGGTTAGGCCTGGGCCCACCAGTTTGTAAACTCTGGGGTAAATTCATGGAGATTTTTTTTACTCACACAGAAATATGGAATAAAAGTTTCCAGAATTGTACTCCCCTGTGGTCCTGATGATTCACCCCTGCTGTAGGGGCAGAGACCATATCAACAGCCTCAGCCAGAAATGCTCCCCAGAGAAGCAGTGCAGTGAGGCCACTGAGCCTGGGGTCCTGGTTAATTTTCTGGTAACTAAATAAGTGAAGCTAGTGTAGAGCATGAACTTAAAAAATTCTTTTAATTTAAAAATTCTAAATTTTTTATTACACAAATGAACTCCAAGCCCCTGGGAGTAGGGGAGGCCAGGTATTGGTGAATATCCTTTCAACTTTCTTTTTCTGTATATATGTAATATATATATATATATATATTATATATATTTGTTTTGTTTTATTTTCTCGGATTGTATAGGTGATCTATTTTTTAAATATTTTATTTATTTGAGCGCGGGTCGCCCCGGGGTGGGGCGCCGGCTCCGCCCCGGCGTCCCGCCCAGTGCGCAGCTGTCCGCCTATCTGGAGCGCAGGCAGGGGCGACCGGCGCGGCAAGGGGCCTGTGTGCACACCTCACCCCGACCCCAACTATAGCTATGGTCAGAATCAACCAGCTGCCGGAGAACGTCCTGCTGGAGGTGTTCACGTACGTGCCAGCGCGTGAGCTGCTGGTGCGCTGCCGACCCGTCTGCAGCATCTGGCGTGACCTCATCGATGTCATGACCCTCTGGAAACGCAAGAGCCTGCGGGAGGGCTTCATCACCAAGGACTGGGACCAGCCTGTGGCCGACT
>PVJI01018177.1:0-33850 GCA_004026765.1 Micronycteris hirsuta | reverse complement strand
CCTTATCTGAGAAGCACTTTATCTGCCCTTCCATTCTAAATGAAAGTTTTGCTGGATAGATTATTCTTGGTTGTAGTCCCTTGCTCTTCATGATTTGAAATATCTCTCTCCAGCCCCTTCTTGCTTCGAAGGTCTCCTTTGAGAAATCCGCTGACAGTCTTATGGGGATTCCTTTGTAGGTAACTGTCTCCTTTTCTCTTGCTGCTTGTAAGATTCTTTCCTTATTCTTGACCTTGGGTAACGTAATTATGATGTGCCTTGGTGTGTTCCTCTTTGGGTCCCGCTTCTTTGGGGTTCTCTGAGTTTCTTGGATTTCCAGGAAGCCTATTTCCTTTGCCGGATCTGGGAAGTTTTCCTTCATTATCTGTTCAAAAATACATTCAATTTCTTGGTGTTCCTCTTGTCCTTCTGGAAGCCCTATGATCCGGATATTGGGTCGTTTACAAATGTCTCTGAGGTTCCTGAGACCCTCCTCATTTTTTTGAATTCTTGTTTCTTCCTTCTGGTCCACCCCATTGGTTTGACATCCAACCTCCTTTTTTTTCCTGTTGGTTCCCTGTAAATCTTCCTCCATTATCCTTATCGTATTCTTCATCTGTTCAACTATTTGCATCCACCTATCTTCCAGTTTTGTTAACAATTTGATTACAAGCATTTTAAATTGCGCATCTGATAGGTTGACTATGTCGTCATCCGTTAGTTATAATTTGTTCTGATCTTTCATTTTGGCCATTTTCATTCTTTTTATCTCGGTGCACTGGTCGGCTGGCAGGTGCCTGCAACCTGGGTCGCTTTTTGGATTACGTTGCCTCTGGGGGCGGGGCCTGGGAGGAAGCAATGGCGACCTCCGATCACCGTGGGCTCCCGTCACTCCTCCGCTCCCCAGTACCCCACCGCCTTTTCTGCCAGACTGGGTTCTGCTGGCTCAGCCCTGGCCTCTCTCCAGCGTCACCGGCTTGCGGGATTCACCTGTTGTTCGGGGCCACGCCCGGTTTAGGCACTGGCGGCGTGAGTCCCTCCGTGAGAGCTGCCTCTCACTCCGTTCCTCCGCCCGGTACTGCCCCGCTTACCGGCCTGGATGTTCGTCTTCTCCTACCTCCTGGGTGTCGGACTTCCCTTCAGTTCGATTCTGTCCGTTCTGGTTGTTTAATTTTTCGCTACTGCGTTCATTGTTTAGACACTCTGGATGTGTGGGCAGCGAGTGCATCCACTTATGCCACCATCTTGGTGGAAGTCCTAGACACACACACAATATTCTTGGTGAAAGGAAACTGATATGAGACTAGACTCCCACATGATTAGGTAGGACAAGGTTAAAGACGGAAATTCTCAAAATCAGGAGAAATATTTGGGTGGTGGATTTTAAAAGGATTTGTAGGTGTTTGGCTGTTTATATTTTTATTACTTATTTACTTTTGACTTTTTAGACTAAAGCATCATTAAGCACACCCATTTATCTGTTTTTCAAATGTGCTTTGAATTATAAGAACGTTTTGCCATTCCACAGAAGTCTAATATCGTTTAAAGAACAGATATATGAATGCATATAACTGCAGCACCCAGCAATATGTTTTTAGACCCCTAATAATTACATGAGATCAAAATTACTGGCCCATTTATTTACAATTCCAGGTAATAGAGGCAAAAGTCAAACCCATTAAATTAGATTAGGTAGACAAAACATTTTGGAGACCGAATTGGCTTACTTCTCAACCATTACATTTGACAAGGTGGGGACAATATTAAAATGACAATAGAAACTTGTTTGTGGTTGATAAACCTGGTAAATTATTTCAGAAAACATAATAATAAGGGAATATGTTCTTCCTTTGGATTTTGAAACTAGATAGCTACAAAGATGCTTATTTTGTTCTTCGTTAATAGAGAACATATACAGCTTACATTGTATACAGTGTATTGTAATATTGAAGGTAACAATAAAGCCAAGGAATGCTAATATCGCCAAAACAGCATCTTAGAAGAAGTACATTACAATGAGTCAACTTTTATGCACATTACAGCACTTAATAAGCAAAACCTTAATAAGCAAAACTGCTTCATATGTCATTATCAGAGGACTCTGCATCTTGTCTTTAGCAGTGTTGGTACACATATGTGTATTGGAAATACGTGTGGCCAGTAGACACAGACTTAATTTCTAAAGTATATCCTGGACCTAAAATTCTATACTTGGGAAATTCTATTGTCAAAATCTATCAGAAAGAAAACAAGCAATCATCATCACAATTGATACTGTTTTCTGGATAATGAAATTGAGTGGCCCTCTCATATCTCGGTGTAAGTTAGAACAGAATCACAGGGTTCTTTTTATGACTCCAAGAAAACAGCTAATTTTCTTTTCATCTTGATTCATTCTTTTTCCATTTATTGAGCACCAACTCTCTATCAGTTTCTGCATTTCCAGACATGGAGAGATCAGAGATAAAGGTCCCTGACCTCCAGGAGTTTGAAGAGGAAAATAATTTCAATATAAATGAAAAAGTTCTATGAGCGAAGCACAGGATTTAAAATGAGCTCATAGAACAGACAAGTGAACTACTAAGAAGTTTCTTTGAGGAGGTGATTTCTGAAGGATACGTGGGCATGAAGGGGATAGGAAAGATGTGCCAATAGGATTTTCTAATGTACACAGGAAGATGAAGATTTGGCCTTTTCCAAACTGAGGGTGTGAAGACAGCAAGAAATACATGGCAGAGTATAGTAAGAAAAGAGTTTGGAGAGTCAGAAAAGGGTTAAGTAAAAACCCTTTATTTCTGAAGACATTAAATAACTATTAAAGAAAGATGTTAAACCGAGAATGACATGATCTGATTTGTGTGTCTAAAAAATTACTGTATTTTAAGGAGAATGGATTTTTAAATATATTCTTTTGATTATGCTATTACAGTTGTTCCATTTTTTTCTCCCCTTCATTGCCCTCTGCCCTTTACCCCCCTTCTACCATCATTCCCCCACCTCAGTTTATGTCCATGGGTCATGCATGTAAGTTCTTTGGTTTCTCCATTTCCCATACTATTCTCAACCTCCCCCTATCTATTTTGTACCTACCATTTATGCTTCTTATTCCCTGTGCCTTTTCCCCCATTCTCCCCCTCCCTCTCCCCGATGATGGATTCCATTAGACCAGGGCTGGACTTAGAGAGAGAGCGGTGCGGTGACTATTGTCTAGGGATAACAATGGTCCAAACCCAACCAGTGACAAAGGGAAAGAAGTCAGAAGATATTGAGGGTGTCAGACTGATGAAACTCTGCCACTAATTGAACATGATATGAAGAAAAAAGTTGAAACCTAGATTGTGTACAAGTTTATCTTAGATAACTGCATAACGCCTGGCCCATTGAAGGAGAGAGCACACAGAAGAAAGCCAGGTTCACTAGAGATTCCAGTTTGACCAAGTTCCTTTGAGGTGCCTATGACACAGTCAAGGGCAAAGGTCCAGGACAGAAATCTGGGATGTAACATGGGTTTGAGGTTCATCAGCATGCAGGTCATAATGGAAGCCAGGAAAGTAAAAAAACCTTTCATAGAAAGTGTGTAGACTAAGTGAAAGGTCTGAGCACAGACCACTAAGAAATACCAATGTTTGAGGAAAGGTAAAGGAAGAGGATGTCAAACACATATCATTGAAAACCATGGAAATTTATATCATAAAGAATGAGAATATTTCATAGACAAACTGGATTATAATACTGAACATTGAGAGATGACATTTTACTGAATCCATTCCATGATTCTTGCAATTGTCCTCTATGCAGGCTGAAGAAGCCTGCATTTGGCTTTGGGGTCAGTTGAAAAATATTTATTGACTACCTACTATGTGCCAGCCATTGCATGGCTCCTGGGAACATAACAGTGGGTGGTGACACAGAGCATTGCAATAGTGGGATTTGACATCAAGAGGCCGGGACAGGGGCCACTTTGGTAGGGTGGTGGAAGAGGGTGACATCACACTGATCTCTGAGAATAAGGGGCCAGAAGGGTTGAGGGAGGCTGGAGAGCAAAGGAAGGGTGGATGTGTAGGCAAGAAGCAGGTTCAGATGGGCCCTTGTAGGCCAGAACAAAGCATTATTATAGTTGTCAGGAGAGATTGGAAGGTTTGGAGAGGTCCCTCAGATCTCTGGGGACAGAACAAAGTTCAGGGAGCCCCTGGGAGGCAGTGTAGCCACCAGACAAGGATGCCTCCAGCTAGGGCAGAGGTGACAGAGTCAGGAAAAAAAAAATACTGAACATTGAGGAGAGATACAGTAAGAAAAAAGATGAAAAAGGGTCACATTTAGCAACCAAGACCCTGATGATCTGGAAAGAGAAATTTTAGTTAAATGATGAGAGTGGATTGCAGTGAATTCAGAAATGAAAATGAGGTGAAGAGGTGGAGACAACTGGCTTCTGGGGAGAATTTCAGCTATAAATGAATTGGAAAAAGTAACCTAGTAGATAAAGGGTGCTGATGAGTCGATGGGGGTTGTGTGGGAGTGTGGGTTTGTGAATGTGTATGGTTTTCCTTTGTTTTGTTTGACAGACCTCAGCGGTTTCTCTGCTGAGGAGGAAAGCCTGACAGGACAAAGGTGCAAGAGAAAGGGAAGAGTCATAGTCGTTGGCCAAGATACTCAACTACAGAGAGGAGTGGGGTCAATGGAACAACTGAAGACTAAATTCCTGGCAGCAGGAAAAATAATCCCTCTAAAACGAGGGAGTAAGTTACATTCCGGACCAGCAGGAATGATCTTAGTAGAAGGGGGCAGAGAGACAAATAGGAAGCTGAGAAAGTTGACCCCTGAGAGGCTTTCTGTGGTTTGGGGGACAAAGTCACCTGCTGAGAGCTGTGGGGAAGCTCATGGACCCAGGGAAGAATTTTAAAGGTCTGAAGTAGCTTAATATATTTAATGGATGTGCTTGTTTGCTTATTGGTAAATAATAGAAAAACTAATAATTTCACCATTTAAAACTTCTGTCAAAATGAAAGAGTTAAAAACTATGTTTTTACTCCCTTCACTTTTGTTTCTTATTTTTGTTCAAACCCTTGTTCCCCGCCAATAAGTGGCACCAGCACGGTAAGAATATTCCACACAATCAGCAATATGCTTTCTATTAGGCAGATTGCAGCACTGTTGCAACAACTGTAAAAAATACTGTCCCAATACATTTGCCTTATGTCTACATTTACCATACACTCTACTTTCTTCCCAGACAGTGGAATTCCTTTCTAATACCAGTGGCGTGAGACAAGCCTGAGAACATTTTAATAGGAAAACTGTGTAAATTTAGTCTTTATGTGAAGAAAATACAATGTAACCGCAGTGTACCTAAAGCCTTAACAAAGAATGTTATAATAAACTTTGACTTGTAATTTTTTCCCTTATCCTGTCATTTTCTTTTAATTCCATTTTAATTGCATTTTTAATTCTCTGAAAGGGAAGAGTAAAAATAAATGATGCAATGATTTGTGCATATCTGTAGTTTAGCTGAGATTACAGATTGGTGATATATAACTTTGGTAATTGAAATATGCTACATGAGTGAGATTTTAAGGGGGGAAAAACCTGCATTTCATATGTGGTTAATAGTAGAATTCCTATGAAGTCACATTCCTAAGCCAAAAATAATGATTTAAATCTGAGCAAGAGCTTTCGGTGGAAGTCTCCCAATAATTCATTGAGAATGTAAATGCAATGAACTATAAATTTACATCACCTGCAGAGACTGAGCTGAACATTTCTCAAAGTAATAAATGTGCTCAATATTTTTTATGTAATCTGTTTCTTTCCTATAAAGGACAAATGGCTACTGAGAATGACAAAAGATCAGGCAATCGGAGCAATACTGGTACAGAATAATTTAGCTGTGCCAACAAGTAGAGATTGCTGTTAGATCTATAATCTTGAATTTGGTACAGTCTCTCCACAGCACTTCAGTAACTGGACTATGTCAAACTTGAGTTTAAACCATTTTCACTTTACAATAGTCAAGAATCTGTCATTGGCAAAAACTTTTAAACATTGAACCCAGTGCCTCTTTCTAGTGTTTGCAAGAGTTGTATTACACTGGTGAACAGAAAGCCTGCGCATATAATTTCCTAATTATAGTGCAGTGTCTGATAATAGAAAATAAATTTATAACTGTAAAATGGGCAATCTGCTCATGAACTTGACCTATTAAATATGAATGCACGGTTTAAACAAAATAGTTAATTTCCATTAAACTTCCTTTTTTACTACCCAGCTTTCTTTACTTATAAATGTAATTAAACAATCACTTTAAAAGTTTGAAAGTAAAAATGAAAAAGAGAGTTTATTTGTGCTTTCTCCTGTCAACCTTTAAAGTTTAGAAGATTAAAGTGTGGTGCTGCGGGACTATTACATAACACTAATTGTAAAGTGCTTAGCACATGTGCTACCCTTTACGTCTATAAAGCTCTTGTAAAGACAAACCAGTTAAGTGTTCTGCCCAGTAGCAGTGCCATGAAACGCTGGGCAAACATTCAGAAAACAGCTGGCCAGGCCCGCTTGTGTCATGTCAGAACACATGAGACGGGAAGCTACCCGGCTCAAAGGAGGACAATTAGTGTTCAGTCCTGGATGAGAATTAAGTTTAAGATTAGGGTGAAACCTCATTGACTGCTCTATCTAATTAAGCTAATGAGCCACCTTACAGTGTTTCCTTTTTTAATTTTTATGTTTGTGATAAAAAATAAACATTAAAAAATTACCATTAAGTGTACAGTACAGTAGTGTTAAGTACATTCAAGCTGTGGAGCAACAGATCTCCAGAACTTTTGCATTTTGTTAAACTGAGATCCAGTATCTATTAACAACCCCCCATTTCTACCACCCCCCAAACCCCTGGCGGTTACCATTCCACTCTCTTCCTTTGAGTTCGGCCTACTGTCTCATGGCAATGGAGCCATCCGTCATCTGTCATTTTGCAACTGGCTTGTTTCACTTAGAACAATGTCCTTAAGGTCCATCCATGTTGTAATATGTGAAATGACTTCCTTCTTTTTTGGGCTAAAAACATTTGATTGTATGTATGGACCACATTTTCTTTATACATCATCCATTGATGGACATTTAGTTGGCTTCCACCTCTTGGCTGTTATAAATAATGCTATTATGAACCTGGATACACAAATATCTCTTTGAAATCCTGCTAGCATTTACCATTCTTTAACCAAATAATTATAAACTAAATAAATCTGTTGATAAAATACAGATCATTGTATTTATGTTTTATTAATTTTTATTTATTTGACAGAGAGAGAGAGAAAAACATTGATTTGTTGTTCAACTTATTTATGCATTCATTGGTTGTTTCTTGTTTGTGCCTTGACTGGGGATCGAACACATAACCTTGGTGTATCATGAACCCCACGACCTTGGGGTATCAGGATAATGCTCTAACTAACTAAACTACCTGGTCAGGGCCTGTATTTATTTTTAATAAGCAGACAAATCTTTTATAGAGAAAGGACCCAAACAAAATAATAAATAACTATGCACACAAACCATGTTCATTATGTCACTGGGCAACAACATCAAAAACAAAAAGAACATCCCAGGTATTTGTGAGGTTGTGTTTGAATCTTTTAAGGCCGCAGCCCAGTTGTTTGATTCACTTTAGCAGTCAAGGCAATTAGAACAGTTCAGTTCGTTTCTCTGGCCCTTAATCCTGGTAGAGCAGATGCCCGAATGCCATTCTGGGAAAGGTTCAGATGAGGCTTGCATTACAGGGCTGCCTATGAGCAGCAGGACTGCAAGGCTGCCACCAGCCAGAGCTTGGAGGCAGATGAATCGAGGGGTAAACACAGAAAGATGAGAAGAGACTCCCTGGAAATCATTTATACTGTTTGTCTTTAGGATCTGACTTATGCATATATGTTTTCTCATTCTTTCTAAAGAACTCATCAAAAGTCAGTAGAAAGTTCAGGTTAAAAAATAGTTTGTTTTAAAAATAATAACAATAAACTCCATCCCAAAAGATTTTAATTTTAAATCTAAATTCACACAATGAGAAAGAAACAGTGTTTAAATTAATAGTATTGCTAATTAACTTCCCAAAGCTCTTATTCATATGTTTGAATCAAAGATAACAGCTATCTAGGTTGTGAAAAAGTAAGTTTACAGTTGTAAGTACATAAAATATAGTTTATTCTTGTATTATTATTTATTAATTTTGTATTGTGTTATTTTCTAAACAAACAACTATAAACCTACTTAGCCCCACCTGTATACTATAAGTAGTTCTAAGTATAAAGTAAAATAGATCCAGTAAAATGAAATTTCAAGTCATCAAAATATTTGGACAATAACATATACCGTAACTTTTTTTCCAAAATTCTCTACCATGAATAGTTTTTTCTTAAAAAGAAAAAAAAATAAATATTATTTTTAAAATACACAGAAAATCAGTCAAAACAATCCATTGACCATCAACTGTCTAAAATTATGGGTTAGAAAATGTTTTCATGTTTACAGATCAAGCTTGATGTGGTCAGAAAGAATGGGATTTCGTGCCCAGACACCCACAGGGCTGCAGTCAGATGAATCAAGGGCTCTCTGGTGTCAGGTAGATGTTTTCATCACAGGAGGGCTGGTTAAAATTGTGTTCCACACACTATAATGAAAAGCTATTTCCTTCTAATGGCTCTATGGTGATTTAGCCTACATTAAATATTTAATGCTATAATCTTAACACAACTGATACTACTTATCTTCATGTTCACAGTCCCCAAAAAAGATCCACAAGAAGACAGCAGTCCCCAGTCACCCTTGATCCACCAGGGTCTTGCTTCCAGAGCCAGGTTAACATCTGAGGAAGTCGTCTGGGAGGCTGATGCCATTTCTTGTCTTCGAATTAGTTTGGAATAAAAAATGAAATATACATATTCACATACAAGACTGTCAACTACCACTTCCCAAAAGCCTGCAAGATTTATGAGGGCTCCATCTTTTCTGATTTGTTAGGGTGTTGAGGGGATTGGAGGAAATTGGAACTATTTTTAGAACAATATCACTCCCTTTAGTAGGTTTAATTAGTTAATAAATAGGAGATGCATCATTCTGACTTAATAGATGACTAATAGAAATAAATAATAAATAATGCCGAAATGAACAAAGAACATGACAATTCTTAAATCAATATTTTTTAGGCATATCTCAATATTTATCTTGGTGATAACATAAAACTACCTAGTATATTTTACATAAAACACTTTTAATTATGGATGCTTCTTTTTACCCCCTGCTTGAAATAACTGCCAAGAATTCTATTTTAAATCTTTTAACAAGCAAAGCTGCCCAAGAATATGACATCTTGCATTTCTAGGCCAGTGGTTTTCTCACTTTGCAAACTTTGTGAAAGAATTCATTAGATATTTGTAAAAATGCTAATTCAGGGGTCTGAGTCCTAGAGTGTCTGCTACAGTAGGAGCCTGCTTACACGCAGATACCAGGTGATTCTGAGGCAAACGGTCTGGGCAGGTGGACCGGCTACGTAATTTGTGGGAGCCCAGTGCAAAAGGAGAATGTGGGCCTCTTCTCCCAAAATAATATTTGCAACATGGCGACAGCAGAGTGTTAAACGAAGATGAGGTCTTTCTAAGTGTGGGCCCTATATGACGACATAGGCCACACGCCCTGCTGGGGATTCAGAAACATTGTTGCAAGTAAGGTTGAAGGCAGGCAGCCTTGGATGTCTCCAGAACCCTTATAGACTCAAATAGACCCTACCCCTCAAAGCAGGCATTAATCCAAGTGATAAGATAGCTTCTCTTTCCCAGAAATCATTGAGGACTGGTGCCTGAGGACCTTCTTCTAGAATGGAACAATGCCTTTTTAAATTCTGTTTTTGGAAAAATTCAAGAAAGAGCCAAATGTCAATAGCTCAATTTGGCACAAATCTGTTTATTTTCATTTTTCTTTTTGATAGCTCTTCTGCAGTTCTATCTTATCCATGAGGCCATTGTAAAGTGTAGAGACAGGCAGAAGATTTAAAGAACGTGGTATGAGCCTTTTCTCCAGCTGTACACAGTCCTGGCCGTGAGCCCCAGCACGGTTTTAAATCCAGCCTCAAAACCACACATGGAAAGGGACAGAAAGCAGAAAACGACTGTGAACCAGGATGTCTGTGTTTCCTCAAGGACTGTCTTGCCTGAGGCATTCTGCCTGGAGGCATTTCCTCCCCATTCAAAACTCAAGCACAGGATAATGGCTCCTCTCTCCAGGGTAAGAAGAGAGTCCATGTGAATTACTGGACGCAAAGGTCACATTAGAACACAATAAAAGAGTCTGAGCTAAAATGGTAGTGTCCGGCCATTGAGCCAAGGGGGCTTCAGACTTGCTGTCTGAGCTCAGGAGGCCACGGAAAATGTGTGTACTTGGCTTACATAACTCAGCACAAAATGCGCAGGAGGGAAACCAAGCCCAGCACAGGAAATACAACACAGAGCCCGTGGGCTTTGAATGGAAGGTAGCAGCACTGGCAGTAGAGAATTTATTTAGGCAGGTGGCAAGTCATCATACTAAACCAATCATGAAGGAAAAACCTAATGAAAATAGGTTTTCCTAATGGAAATTCTATAATAATGGTGAGGAGTAGGTGAGAATCAGAGGAATACGAAAAGGGCCCTGGCAAGAACTCAGAATTGGCCTTTAGTCCTAGGAATAGGAAGATGATAGATAGATGATAGATAGATAGATAGATAGATAGATAGATAGATAGATAGATAGATAGAGATAGATATAAATATGCCCTATTTTGTGTAGGTAACAGTAAAAAGAAGACATTTTTTGTTGTTCACACTGCAATGAATTCTCAAGTAATTTATTTTGTTTTCTAATGTCCTGAGTTTAAAAGTAAAAAAAAAAACCCTCAAGAATTATAGATGGACAAATTAAACCAAATGGACTCTACAGACTGTATCATGTTCTTAGTTTCTAATTGGGGAATTAAGTTTTCCAGGTCACAAGTTACAAATTTACTCCTGCTACACTTGCTAATTAATTCAAACCAGGTATAGTCCTGATTGAGAATTTCTAGATTATTTCATTCTGCAAGTTGTGTTAAAATAAAATATCCTGATTTGGGTTAATTGAGGCACGTCTTTAAAATATTGGCATCAGATAGTACATGGCTGAAACAGCCTGTATGTAGTACAAGTTAATGAGGCAAAAAGAGAGAGTGTGGCAGATAGGAGAGAATAAAGCATTAATGTTATATTGAAATGTGGACAGAAAAGGAAATTACAATAGAAATAAATCTCATGTTATTCTACTTGAAAATTGGATTCAAAATTCTTATCTTACTACATCATGCATTAGAAGTATTCCATTACAAGCAAGTACATTTAGTACATTTGTGAAGTACATTCACAAGACCGTGGTCAAGTCATGTAATTTTTCTGAACTTCTGTCTCCTCATCAATAAAATGGAAATAACCTTTGAAACTATTAAGATTAAAGTAATAATATATGAATTATGCTCTTTCAAGTTTCAAGGAAAAGAGATGCCTGTCCCGATTGCTTCCATTTCGACAGCTACAGTGCCAGATGTCCCAGCTGGCGAAGATACCGACCACCTCAAAACTGAGCACCCCTACTCCCTCCTCCAGCAACTTCCCTCCGCCAGCTTCCCTGGCTCTGCATCTAAGTTTTTTTCCCTCTGATTTGTGACTTTCTCTCTTTTCCTGTTAGCCTCCACTGCCTTGTGACTTATGCTTCCTCTTTTCTGCATGCAACTTTCCTCCAAACCACTTCTACCTACCCTGGTAACATACATTCAAATTCTCAAAAGAGACACACAAGCCAGAAAAATGTTCCTGCTGGATACAGTTCTCTTGCCAGGCCCACTCAAGGTCACTGACTTGCCTATGGATGTTGCCTTCAGATCATTTCATTGTCTTATCAGCTGTTGGACAAATCAGAAGGAATCACCTGCAGTAAGGTGTCTCGAAAGGGGCAATAGTTGGCCAGGCACTTAGAGCATCCAGTCCTACCTCTTCAACGGGTAAGCTCTTAGCTCAGTAGAGAGCAGGATGAGTGGACTCCCAGGTGTGCTAGAAGTATGAAGTGAAGAGGTAGTGATTGGAATCAACCTCTCTGTTCTCTCCATTTTCAAATGGTATACGCTAAATCTTGATAAATATCCATCTTGATGAATATCAGTAGGCAAGAAAAAAATAGTGTGTGTGGCCTTCAGGGACAGGGAATATGAAGAAACAGAGTAATGAGAAAGGAGAAAAGAGTAAGTATGTGTGGCAGGAATGAGAAGGCAATGAATAAGGACAAGTGACAGACAATGCAAGCAAGGAACAGACCCAGGGGAAGTGGAGAAGAGCAGAAAACTGCTAGGGAAAGGAAAGGCCAGCCTCCCACACATCACGATCCTTCTACTTTTAATCTTTATTCCCAACAAACATCAGAGTCAAATGGGGGGGAAGACAGAAGGCAAGAGTTTGAGTGGGCTTCTGATTCCCAGGCATTTCTCATTTCCTGCCTCTCAGAATGTGGCCATTCTTCAGAGCTGAATCTATTTCTCTGACAAGGAGACTTGACTTCGGATGGTGAACACACAATACAACATACAGATAATGTACTATAGAACTGTGTACTTGAAACCTATATAACTTTATTAACCAATGCTACCCCAATACTTTCAATAAAAATATTAAAAATAAAAGAAACATCTCACCAGTCACATTAATTAGAAAAAAACATAATATCCTTTGCCTGTTTGCTAAACTCAGGAGTCAAGAACATGATAAAGACATAGCTGACAGTGTGGAAAAAAAGAGAAAAAAAAAAGCTCCTTTTCTCTCCAACCTTTTCTACCTGTTTGCCCCCTGGTAGGGATCATCAGAGCAAACAGGTGCATTCATCAACTCCCTTGTAGGTGGACTAGCAAGCACACTTGGGGTATGCATAGTGACTATGGCTGGGCAAAAGCTAGGCATTTTTACTCCTCCTCCTTAAAGGATGATTTCTACACAGTATTCCATTCAAAAGACTCACCTATCTGATCTCCAAAAGCAAATGAGAATTAAAATCTTTACAGTAGTCTCTCACAGAGACCTGAGTCATTACATTTATAATGTACAGAAAAACTTCAAATTAGCCCTCACTCCATTTTTCTCTCAATGTTTCTTATAGCAAGAAGAGCTCTCTTCTTTATCTCTATTCCAAAAATCCCCAGAATATTTCCCTCAAAACCATCCCTTATTAAATCTCTTTTCTCTTCTATCCTTTCTTTCTTTCCTGAATGTATTCTTTTATTTTTTTTTTCATCCTAAATAAACTTTATGCTCCTTCCAATTTAAATCAAGCAAATCTAGGTCAGTTCTGCTCTCCTCTTTTACATGTTATTCCAATTCTGCACAAAGGCTCTGGAATGTCCTAGCCAAGGCCACACAGCAGAACAGAAGGAGAGCATTGGAGGATACGCAGAAGTCAATTCTTCTCTCCATCATAGTCGTCCTATTTTTTCATTTGTAATTGATGCCCTTACAACTTTAGATGGCCTAGACCATGGAGAAGGCCTTTGTCCTATCCCATGATAGGCCAAGGGAACAAAGGTCACCACTGGACCTTTAGCTTTAAAAAGGAATCTTCTTCAAACTGGGCTTGGACGCAGGAGGTTTTATTTCCAGCCCAGTTCAAATTCACGCACTCCTAACAAAAATATGTCTCAGACTTTGTGTTTTGTTGATGTGTTTCAGAAATCTTTTTTTTTTCTTTTTTTTTTTAAAGATTTTATTTATTTATTTTTCGAGACAGGAGAAGGAAGGGAGAAAGAGCAATGTATGGTTGCCTCTCACATGGCCCTCACTGGGACCTGGCCTGCAACCCAGGCATGTGCCCCAACCGGGAATTGAACCGGGACCGCCTGGCTCACAGCCCGCACTCAATCCACTGAGCTACACCAGCCAGAAATCTTATTGTGCAAGTAGTTTATTTGAAAAACTGTCCCTTTATATGGCATTTGTCCTCTCTGCAGAGGAAAAGTAGCAGGCCTTGTCCCTCTCATGTCTTGAACAAGAACAAATAAAACAAGTCACAAAAACTCAAGCTGCCAGTCAAGTCTTTAGCAAGATTACCAAATATCCACCTGACTCAACTAAAATTTTATCCAATTTTCAGGAAACATAAACTAGACAAAGCAAAGCAAAGAGGTATATTAAATGTGCTGTACAACATAATGAAATTGTTTATGTTTATTTAAAGTTAAAACCTTTAATGTCTAAAATTTCCTAATCTAAACTTAAAGTCACTCAAATCATCATTCCACAAATATGGGTCCTCATTTTCTTCTATTAAGGAGAAAAGTTCCAAATTGTTCCCATATTCTATGGACCAAGTTTAATACCGATAAAAAACACATGCATTATTATAAGAGAAATCAGAGCATAGAATAAAACTAACATATTAAAGTATACGGTGAATAAATCTACATAGCTTTCAGATTCTAGTCTTTTCTTTACACAGGATGAGAAGTAAGTTGATTAGAAGCATGAGTGTAGGAGCTCTCTCCTCTCCTAGTGCATCATGTTATAGTTTATTATGCAAACCTCACCAGACTTGCAGGTCTCCATGAAATAAGACACCAAGCATTATTCCGTTCACCTTGTTTTCCTGTTTAATGTTTCTGAGTACTGACGAGACGGTCCCTCTCGGCTGCCTGGCCTCCCAGACTGTCTTCCCCATCACAGGAGCCTCCCCTGGCAGAGGAGGCTGCTAGGCAGTCCCAGCAGTGAGAGTCAACCCCCAGTCCCCCCTCCCCCAAAATCCTTTTCACTATATTCTTTCCATTTTAGTTCTTGGCAATGCTGTCTTTCTCATTGCTTTGCCACAAAATAGGAAGTCATTTTTGGTGCCTTTCTCTTTCACATGCACCTGCATTCAACCCTTCAGCAAACACTGGTGACTCAAACTCTACGACACCCAGATCCCGACCACCAATCACCGCTGACACTGTTCCCCACCCCCCATCCATGCCATCTCTGTCTCTACCTTGCTATCATAATAGCTTCCGAGCAGGCCATGCCATTTCCATCTTGCTCTCCCACAGTCTATTTAGCAACTCAATTTTTACTGTTAAAATATAATTCAGATCATGTCAATCCTCCACTCCTCCTTTCTTCCACAGTAAAAGCCAAAGTCCTTGGAACGATTGATTAGCCGTAAACAGTCTGGCCCCCATCACCTCTGTGACTTTATCTCCGAATGCCCTTTGCCCCCTCGCTCCACTCCAGCCATGCAGGCAGCTTGGTTTTCCTCAGAGCCTGTGATGGGCTGAATTGCATTCCCCTCCAATTTATATGTTGAACTTTTCCTGGTTCTTTAGTTGTCTTTCATTATTTTTATCTGTATTTTCCATTAGTTTTGTGCTTTTACTTCTTCTTTGGAAATCCTTCCCCACCCTGGTTCATAAAGATATTCTCCAATTTATTCTTTCAAAAGTTTAAAATGTTGCCTGTCACATTGAAATCGATACTCCACCTGGATTTTTTTTTCACATTGAAAATAAAACTGTTCTATTTCTTTGTAAAAAAAATAACACCAAGTAGTTTGAACCATGCTTGCCTTCTTGTCACACAACATACAGTACAGACTGAGCATCTTTCCTCTGTACCGGGGAATTATTACACTCCTTTCCCAGTCTGCACCAGCTTTCAACATGTTGCCCTTTGAGCTTACTGTTGTGCAACACCTTCAAGGGTGCCTTCAAAGAGAAGGTTTTTTGTGGTGTCATTTTTGTGTTGAGCAATAAGATCTCTACTTCATATTTTTCCACATTGATAATTATTTTCATACAGTTTATTGAAAGGTAATTCTTTTCCCCCTTATATTTAATAAAACCTTTATCATGTATCAGATGTCCTTATATGCCTGGTCTGTTTCTAGGTCCCTTATTTTGTACCATTTATATATTTGTCATTGAACAAGTATCTCATTGGATTAATAACTATAGCTTCACAATACAACCTAGAAATTAAAGAAAGAAAATGCCCTCCAAGGTCTTCATATCTAAGGGCCCATTGGCCATTCTAAGCCTTTGGCATTTTTACATAAAATTTGGAATCAGCTTGTTGCATTTGCAACAATTTCCCCCAACTCCAAACAGAAACCTTACTCAGAACTTTATTGGACCATCATTGAATCCACAGATCAATTAAAGAAGAATTGACATCTTTAAAATATCATCTTCCAATGCGTGAATATGGTATATCTCTTCTTTATTTATGTCTACCCTGTAAGTTTAATTAAAGTTTTGTGATTTTCTCTATGGTAGTGTTGCCCACGCACAATTATATTTTTTCCTCTGTAGTGGATGATGATGATATTGTTGATGACATCATTTTTTAAATTACATCCTCCAAATATTTTTGTTGTTGTTGTATAAAACTTCAGTTAATATTTACATACTGATTTTTGAATCTAGAAATCTTGTTGATTAAATGCATTAACTATAATTAATTTTTACTAGATTCTTTTGGATTTCCTTCATAATTAATTTGCTTGAGAATGACAGTTTATTTCCTTTTCTGTAATATTGCATAGCTTTTTATTGATGTTTTGTACTGTTTAGGTCCTCCATTGTTATAATGAATTGAAGTCAAGGCAGAGGGCATCTTTATCACCTATATGAAAAGGAAAACATTTCAGATTTTACTATTAATTATAATGTTTTCTGTAGTTTATTTTAAAAAAATAGACATTCTTTATCATTTTGAGGAAAGCTTCTTTCTATTGCTAATATGTTAAGAGAAGGTTTTGGTTTTATTCAAATTATAAATGGGTGTTAATTTTATCACATTCTTTTTCTATACCTATAGAAATTATCATATAGCTTTCCTTTTCTAATCTGTGAATGCTGTAAATTAAATTAATATTTTTATAAAAACTTTTCATTCCTGGTATAAAGCCAGATTGGTTATTCTTTCATTCCACAAGCATACACTTTACTCCCAGTTTGCCAGGCACTATTCTAAACATTACATAAATACCCTTGTAAGAGTGCTATAGGAAGAAAGCAATAAAAAAGAGAAATTGTCATAAGAAACTGAGATGCTTGCAACTTAGAATTTGGTTAGTTTTAACAGTGATATTGAAAAGGTCTCGTGCATGCTATCCAGATTGAGGGGCTGAGGTAGAAAAAAGAACATTATCATTAAAAGAGAGGAGTTCTAGAAACTAAAAGGGCAAGCTCTTAAAGGAATTACCTATGTATTAAAATTTCCTGCAACTAAGATAAGAATAAGGCTGGAAAGAGTGACAGGAAGTCAAGAGCCAAAATTTTAAGGACTGAGGGTAAATGACCCAGGTCTGAGGAAATGACTGCAAAAAGAAGGAATTGAATAGACTGATAATTTGAAATTCAAAGCTTGGATGGTGTTGGGCTGGGAGGGAGGGGGAAAGGGCAGGAGGAGAAAGGAAGAATGACCTGGAACAGCAACATGTCTCAAGGTCCATTTCTGGGAACAGAGAAAAGCGATGAAGGAAAAACTGCCACCATTAGAGAAGGCTGGATGGGGTACAGTGTCTTCTGGAGAGGGCCAGGTCTCCTCTAAGCTGAGAAAGTGAAGAAAGCATTCTGACAAAAGGGTTGAGAATAAAAGTTTTGCTAATGATTGAATGTTAGTTCCAGAAGGCCCAGTGGAAAGTTTAGATGCTGAGGAGAGGTAAGAGAGAGGAAGAGAAGGAGAATTCTCAGAGGTATGGGGAGAAAGGGCTGGGGATGAGGCTGACCTGAGAGAATGGGTTTCTGGTGGAACTGGCATAGAGAGTGAGAGCAGGCATAATGAAACTGTTATCATCCTAGGTAGACAGCGATGCAAAGCTGTAAATTTAGGAGGAGAGAATAAAGGGGATCTGGGATGTCCTCTTCAACTTTAGACTTGGAAACAGCAGCCTTACTCTAGTGCACATGGCGTTCTCTTGACCCAACCAATGGGCCAAAGGAAAGGGTTCAAGATGTACCTTCTCTGATATACGTGAGGGGGTGGGGTGGGGTGTGTATGAAATACATTTTACACATTGCTGATTGTATTTACTAATATTGTTTCTAAGCTTTTTCCATCTCTGTACATAAGTGAAAATGTCCTGTGCCTGTTCTCTTCCTTTGTTACATTTTGCTGTCAAGGTTAGGCCAATTTCTAAAATGAGTTGGGTAATGTTCTTTTTCTACAGCCTCAAATAATTTGTGTAATATTGAAATTGTTTGTTCTTCAAATGTTTGGTAGAAATCATCCTCAACATTATATACATCTGGACTTCCATTTGAGAGATTTCAAAATAGTGGTTCAATTACTTGAATGCAATAGTCAGCAGCCTTACTCAGCAAAGGGCTGGATAATAAACATTTTAGACTTTATGGGCCATGTACAGTCTCCATCACATGTTCTTCTTGTTCATTCTTTTTTTTACAGTCTTTAAAAATGTAAAATGTTTTTAGCTTTCAGGCTGTGCAAAACTGACCACAGGCCAGATTTAGCCCATGCAGCATAGTTTACTAACCCCAGCTTTAATGACGTAGGATACTCAGGGTTTTTTATCTACTGGAGTCACTTTGGTGGGTGGCATTTTTGTATATAAATGTGTTCATTTATTTTAAATGTTCGATATGTCGGAATAAAGTTGTCCATAATAGCCTCTTAACCTTTTAATGTTTGCAATATCTGCAGTCATGTCCACTCCTTCATTTCCAACATTATTTGCTTTTTTTCCCCATTTTTTTCAGATCATGTTTGCTAAAACTTTGTCCATTTCATTTGTCTAACAAAGTTCACATTTTTATCTTTCTTGATCCTTTCTATTTAATATCTGTTATTTCACTAATCTCTGCTCTCACTTTTATATGTATTGCCTTGTACTTTATTGAGGTTTACTTAGCTTTTCTTTTTTTAGCGTCATCTTAAGATGAATGCATAACTCAATCACTTTCAGCCTTTCTAATAAAAGTACTTAAGACTATGTATTTTCCTTTAATAATGCTTTAGCTACTTTCCATAAGTTTATTAGACAGTGAGTGCTTTTGCTATCATTCAATTTTATATGTTTCCTAATTTTCCTCTGAATTTTTCTTTGATATATGAGTTATTTTATGTATAATGTGCACCCATGTTTTTGGGTGCATTATACTCATTTTTATACCCATGGTATGTGGTCATTATACCCATGTATAATGCTCATCCTTATTTTTCCCTTCAAAATTTGGGCAAAAAAAGTACGCCTTATACACCGCAACATACAGAGTTTAGAAATATGCTTTTTACTTTCCTAGCTACAGAATTTTTTGACAGATAATCTTTTTGTTAGAATTTTCTAGCTTAATTTTATTTTGGTCATATAACATGGTCTGAAAAATTCCAATTTCTAGAAAATTGTTGACACTTTGTTTTGTTATTTTAGTGGTTGTTTGTGTTTTAGAGTATGCATCTTTAAATTATCAATTTACTTTCAGTAACATTTTACTGCTTCACAAATAGTACAATAACCTTACAAGGGCTTTTGTTTTCCCTCTCCCTGTCTTTGTGCTATTATTTTGTTTCTATATATGCTATAAACTCCACAACATATTATTGTTATTTTTTCTGTAACCAATCAATTATCTTTTCAAGATATTTAAATATAAAGAAAATAAAATATTTTATATGTAGCCATACAATTTGCGTTTCTGGTGCTCTTAATTCCTCTGTGTGGGTCCAGATTTCTATCGGTGTGTTTCTTTTTTCTTACTTTCTTTTTGCCCTCCAGGACTTTCTTTACAAATGTAAAACTGATCATGCCACTCTTACTCAAAAAACTCCTCAGTGGATTCCAATCACACTTAATGTAAAACCCCAAATGCTAGTTCATGACCTGTTAGGTTCTACATGACCTGGTCCCAGCCTGCCTTTCCGACATAATTTCTTCTCTCACTGCCACGCTGGCCTTCGGCCAAATCCGCGCTCCCCTCAGCGCTTTCGTACTCACTTTGCTCTTTACCTGGACAGCTCTTTCCTAAGTGATCATATGTCCTCCTCTCGTATTTCGTGGAGATCTCTCCTTCATCATCACCTTCTCAGAACGAACACACACACACCACCTTCATTTCTCATGCTTTATTTTTTTGGAGAATGTGTTACTTGAAATTGTTTGTTTTTGTTGGTTATCTCTTGTTGTCATCATTAGAATTAAGCTCCACAAAGACAGGAACTTTGTTTTATTCACCCACGTGACTCTAGTGCCTAGAATAGTGATGGCTGACATAGAGAAATGGCTTAGAAAGAAAATTGCCTTTTAATAATTGCCAGAGTTAATTCTGATAACCATTACTATCCTATACCCTCCCCCCAAAAATCTGAAAAAGAGTAGCCTGAATTCTGGAAAAAAAATCAAGAATAATACAGAAGTATGGCAATCTTGAATTTATGATTTCTTTTCTATTAACCTAAATAAACTAGCTTTTCATTTCAAAGCTGTAATTAAAGTTCCACCTCAGGACAGTAGAGGGTAACGAACAAAGGGCAAAAAAGGCTTTTTTTTCTTCTTAATTGTCCTTCATCTTCCTCAAACTCTCACATTCATTGAGTTTGCAAAGGCATTAGGAAGGAAGGAAGGGAGAGAAGGCTTAAGTGCCAAACTTCCTTTGAAGAGTAAGGAGCTACCTCCTCACCCTTGCTCCCATCGTCACAACCCAACCGGTTCGTACAGATTTTAGAGTCCAAGGAATTTGGAACTGGATGAAGTCTGTTCACCCAGTCCATCTCTGAGTGGCTTGTTCAATTATTTTATCCATCCAACTAACTAGGAACTAGAAGCCTAGACTATTGGACCCAGCCAAAGAGCCGAGCACCAAGGTCCTCTGCACACAGCATCTCCACACATCTCTTCTGTACTCTGGTTCCCTGCGAGGACAAAGGGATCTTACTTAGAACTATATTGTTAGTACCTAATGTATACTTAATATTTTTGGCTTATGCCATTTTTAGTCATCAGTTTCTATAGCTTTGAGGTGAATTTATGCTATATAAATTCTATCTACACATGGCTGGTGTAGCTCAGTGATTGAGTGCCAGCTTGCCAATCAAAGGGTCACCAGTTTGATTCCCAGTCTAGGGCACATGCCAGGGTTGTGGGCCAGGTCCCCAGTGGGGGGCCCACATTGATATTTCTCTCTATCTCTTTCTCCCTCCTTTCCCCTCTCTCTAAAAATAAATAAATAAAATATTTTTAAAAATTCTAATACAAACAATTTTCTATTTCACATTTTTTCACCCACAAAAAAATCTATACTTATAACCAAAGAAGAAATCATTATGGTAGTAAATTTGGGCAGCATTGTATAAGCAAGATTTATTTCCCAAATTCCTTTTACCACATCATGTTTTCATACTTTATATATTTGAGAGTATTATGTAAAATAATTGCAAGAAATAAAGATACCAATGTTACATTGGAGTCCAGTCATTATCCATGTTCCAGGAATGTTCATGATTACAACAGAAGTTAGTATTTTGGCTATTTTGGTCTTTATATATAAATTGTCTAAAACCATCCTTATATAATCCATAGTTTATTAGTAAAATTTTCAAGATTAAAAAATAATTTATGTAAAGCATATAATATATAACATGCATTAAGAAATATTTGGTACTGTGAATTAACAAGTGATGGTATTTCATGTATACAGACTTATCTATCTTATGCATAATATCATAAAATGATTCTGAAAACTCTTCTTCCAGATTTTACAAATCAAAATTACAAGAAATGGCTGGTCAAAACAATATACAATGGAAGACATAAGGTAGAGCAACTCTTTAGAAATAACAATAATTTTATTATTTCTTCAGTTTATTCTACGGTAAGAATAGAAACATCTCTCATTCATCCAACGAGAATGTATGGAACATCTATTATAGACCAGGTGCAGGATCACAGAGGTGAACAACACAGGCAAAGTCCCTGTCCCCGCTGAACATGGAATCTACTATGAAAGAGAAGTATTAAGCACATTACAAAAGTGATGAATATTAAGAAGGAGAAACAAAAGCAAGTAACAGGCCCCTATACTAAAATTGATCTGGGTTAAGAAAGGCTTCTTTGAGGAAATGATATGACTTTGTATTTTATCTAGCTATATAAGATTTCATTCTTTTAGAGATTTTCACATACTACGGACTGGAATTTCCAACTTGCGGTGGTGCTTACAATTGTAGTAAAGTCATCTTAAGCAATAGTTAGATTCTGCAGTTGCCACCTGATCGTGGTATGTAGTTTAAATTACCTTTGGAAACTTCTTAAAGTATCTCCTGACATTCAGTATATGCAGTAATATTTATATGCTATTGACAACATTGAATTTTAACTCCTCCCTGAGTTCCTAGGTAACAGCAAAGTTAAGCCCCTTCACCCTTTTGCATTCCAGGAAATGGCTCACTGTGAAGAACAACTCTTTCCTGTATGACAGATAAGAATTAGGGTTGCCACCCTAGCTCCCTTGGATGAAACCAGACACAGATCCTCCAAATTCCCATTTTCTTGCTACAAAAATGATTAACTGAACTGCTCATCCCCACTGATCAATGTGAACAAAATGCTTCTTAACCAAGTGAAGCTCCCCTCCCTGCCCAAGTTTCCTGAACTGTGGCACCCTCGGTCTGAGCCAGCACACAACCCTCCTCACACAACCCGTCTCACACGACCCTCCTCACACCACCTCCCTCACACGACCCCCCTCACACGATGCCCCTCACACGCTCCCCCCACTCAACTCCCCTCACACGACCCTCCAGCACACAACCCTCCTGGTAAAACCTTGTCTGAGCTCTTATCAGGCTGTGCCACTCTCTCATCCTACTTCTCACACCCAGTTCTTCCCAGCCTTGTTTCTTCCTCGCTATAAAATAAAAAACAACCTGTTTGCCTCATTCTTAACATGCTTGCCCTTCCCCCACCCTGCAGAATCCTTTCAAATAAAGTCTCTCCTTACTAAATACAGATTAGTTTTTTGTTTAATTTGACACTAAACACTGGAAACCAACACAGTTAAGTATAATATACTTCTTTTTTTTAACTCCAGCATTTGAGGAGTTTAATGTTTTCTCAGTTCAACAGATAAAATATTTATTTTGTAATGGGGCACAAAAAACTGAGTGCCTTCAAACACTATAATCACAAAGCAAGATGCCGGCTTCAGGAGAGCCCTGAGAGTGACTGAGATTGAAGTGACAGCAAAGACCTGTCTTCCATCCCAAGCTCATGCCAAAATTTGTGCTCACTGAGTGGAATGGCTGCATAATGTTTTCTTCCTTTTCTTTCCTTTTTTTTTTTTGTTCTGCATGCATATGGTTGAATTTAGGTAAGTGTCTTTCCCATACTCTAAACTACTACAGTAGAAAGGGAGACAAAAGAAAGTATAATGAATCTCATTTATCAGGAATCCTTAGAGGATGTGTCTGTCACTCTGAAACATCAAAGATTTGCTCACTTAAATCTCTTTATGGAAATTGTTCTGAATTGTATTGCATATTTTATTGCTTTCTTAAATAAAGTACTCTAAATATAACTTAACCTTTTCTTGGATGATGTACAACGATCTTTATTTTAAAATGAAATTCCACTCTAGTGTAGAGCGATGATGACTGCATGATCTACTCTGGTGCATGGGACTGCGTATTACTGAGCTTTCTGTGCTCTCTCTCTCCTTACTCCCCTCCTCCTCCTCCCCCTCCCCGCTCCTCCTCCTTTTCCCTCTTCTTTGACTACTGTCTCTTTTCTATTACAAAAGGTCAAATATATTTTTTCACTTCATTGTATCTGTTTGTGATCAGAACTCTCTTTCTTCCAAATGCTGCTTTTTATACGCTTTAGCTTTCAGTGGAGGAGGAGCAGTGACACAGATTTCCATACTTCTAGGCTCAGTTCCAGACCGTTCGATCCTGGGGGAGGGTCCAGGAGCTTTTCTACCTGAGAGACTATTCACAAGCTTGAGTATTTTGATCTTTTTTTCCACCTTGGCTGTGCAGAGCTCCCTTTATTTCCTGACCTTCAGCCATGCTCCAAATGCCAAAAAGTAAAATATACAGAGAAGAACATCTTAGAGAGAGCATGGTGATGATAGCGGGAAGGCTATTTTTTGGAGTATTAAAAGGGGCAGCCTGACAGATCATGTGGAACAATTTGATTGGAAAAAGCAATTCCCTCTCAGTTAATACAATTTCCAAAATCAGCTTTTTTTAATAGATAGAAGAATCTGGAAGTGCAATTTAATGAAAAAGACCACTGGACTCAGTTCAAACTAAAGACCTGTCACGTATTAGCTGTGTGACCTTAAATAAGTGATTTATCTATATGAATTTTTAGCTTCTCAACTATAATATGGAAACAGGAACATTTGCTCTACATATATGACAATTTTTCTGCCAAAAATATTAATATGTTTTTGAAGTGGTTTATAAACTATAAAAGTATTAAAAGTGAATGGACTGTCCAGATAAACACGATCTGTTTCCATGAAAACAAATTATCCATAAGTTTTCTGCGACTCAAGTCTAATATCCTCTGTGACAGTTTCCCTAAATTTCCTGGTGATTCAAAGCAACTAGAACAGTGCTTCTCAAACAGTAATCCACAGGAATCGTGTCAAAATTCATTGCCAAGTGCAGACTCAGATTTAGAGGGCTCAGGATCAGACGGAAAGTTTGCATTTCTAACAAGCTACCAGATGATATAAGGTGCAACTGACTTGGAAGCAGTTTGCTACCCACCTGGGAGTTTGAACTACAAAATCCCCAGCCTCACCGGGGCCTACAGGATCAGAATCCATATTCAATAAGATGACCGGGGAGTTATGTGTGCCTCAAAGTTTAAGAAGCATGTTCATAGCCTTTAGCAGTAATTCTCAAAGTTAAAAATGCAAATTTCCAAACCTTACTCCACTCAGACAAATTGTGTGCGTCCAAATATAATGGTGGGACAGTCATAGGACAGACATTCTCCTGGTGTGTCTGGTTTCACAGGGCCACAGCTGGAGAGGAATTGTACCTTCAGTCCCACCCATATCTGATTTAAATTATATTTAGACAAGACTTTAAAGTTGATGCTGAAATGAGGTGAGACTTTGGGGCTGTTTGGATAGAAGAAATGTGTTTTGCGTGCATCAAGGACATGAATTCGGAGTACCAGGGGCATAATAAATTGTGTCTGTACAAATTTGTCTGTTGAAGCCCCAGCCCCCAGTTTAACTGTATTTAGATATAGGGTCTAAGACTAAATGAGATGACAGGGGCAGGTAGTCATTAAAAAGAGGAAGATACCCACCCTTCTCCCCTCCTCCCTGCCCGTGCACCAAGGCAAGGCCATGTTCGGGCACAACAAAAAGGTAGCTGTCTGAAAGCCAGGAAAAGCACTCTCACCAGGAAACCAATCAGCCAGCATCTTGATCTTGAGCTTCCCAGGCTCCAGAATTGTAAGGAATAAATGTCCGTATTTAAACCACCCAATCTGCGGTATTTTGTTATAGCGGCCTGAGCAGACAGGATCAGGCAGCAATCATGAAGAAAGGATATATGACAGAGGTGAGGAGCGAGCAGGAGTTAACTCTGTGAAGGATGATAGGGGAAGAAGAGAGTTTCAGAGAAAGGTAACAGCATATGCAGAGGCCCGGAGGAAGGAAGCAGTAAGGGAATTGCCCAGGTGACTAAAAGAGAGAGGATTTAACTGGCTAATAGGGCTATGTGTAACAGGATCAAATTTTACATTTAGAAAAGAACAGATTAGAGGAGGGGAAAAAGTACCGATACCCCAAAAAGGTTGTTATTGTTCCAGGTGAGCTACGACGGTGGTTTGGATTCGTGTGTTAATGTTAATGTTGGTAGAGCTAGAGAGAAGTGGATAGAGTCAAGGGATATTTAGAAGGGAAAAAATCAATAAAATTTAGTGATGGATTAGATGTGGGATTGAGAGCGAGGGATTGTCAAGGATGTACCCTGGGCTTTTGGCTTGTTCAACTCAATAAAAAACAGTGCCATTCACTGAGACAGGAGATATTAGGAGAGGACCATGATTATGAAGAAAAGAGCATTAGCATTTAAATTCTGTTTCTATTAGGATACAAATAACACGTGCAAGTAATATAAATGAACTCTATTTAGTACAAGAAAATGGAGGAGAAATGCTACTGAGATCTCACCAAATCAAAGTACTATGCTGGAACATGAGGCCTGGAAGCCAGGCAGAAATCACTGCAGGTCTACAACATCCAAGAAGAGGGAGCACGCGAAGTCTTATCACACAAACCGTCGGGCCAGAACACCTCTGACTCTGCAAGAATCGTGCCACTACGCTAAGAAAGATGAATCCTCACCCTACCTTCATTCTGTGCTTCATATGCAAATGTACAGTCCGAGGTAGCACGGTCTAATTGGTTGGGTCATATGCCCAAACCTTGTCTTCCAAGAGTGTGCAAAGAAAGGAGCTGACACCTTCAATGTCAGTGTAGGACATGGGGCACTTTTCCGTTCCAAGACAATATTCACTGGGAAATGCCCCAAATAGGAGTGCAGTTAAATGTAGACAGAAACAAAATTTTAAAATGTACACCATGTTCCACACCTTTGGCACACTAACTTTCACTCATATCTTTCTTTCCAAAATTATACTTCCCCCAAAATTGTTCCTCCTAATGTAATGTATATATTACTGGTACCACAAATGAAGACAATCCTTAATCTAATCAGTTACTCTATGTTGTCAAAAGTCCACAAACTGCAGGTAATGTCCCTTCATCCTCTAGTTTCATTGTGATATGTATTCTGTAGCCTAAAGGATAATTTTTAGAGTTCACCACCACTAATAAGCCACATATATTATACCTTAATATAGAGAGTAGAGAAAGAACTCTTCACCAGACATGTAGTTTTTGGCTACAGTAATAAAATGACCTTAACGGATTGTTTCTCTATTTCAGGCTCAAGAATTCCATGATTAATTAGTCACTGACAAAGATTCCTATAGTCAGCCTGTTCCATACCCTGCTACCATTATACTAGCGAGGCTCTCCATTTCTCTAGCAGTGAGTGACCTATCTGCCTTCTACCACCCTAGGGACTCACTGCTCCTACTGAGATCAGGAAACCCACTTCTGTTTCAGTTTTTCCCACAGCCTCCAGAGAACAAACATTACACCCCTTTTGTAATCTGCCAGGGCTTCACTCACAATGTACGTCTCAGAGCCTGAGTGAATGGGGTATCTCCTGAACCTGCTGGAAGAATATACTTATTGGGTTGTCAAAACCAATCACTCCAATCTCCCAATATTTTCTCTACATTATTCTACATAATTTATCTACATTATTATTCTGAAACATCTCTGACATCTCAAGTTCATCTGTAAATCTAAGTTAGTGTTAACCAGCCCAGCTTCTTCCCATCACATGGTATCAGAAATCTCTGATGTAAACCTATATCAATATATTCAGCCTAATCTAAAATTAAGTTCCTCCATCTTCGGTCATATACCCTAAAACTCTATTTTTTACACATGTTCTCCAAATTACTGATGTTAATTGGTAAAGTACTATAATCTTTTGATGTCTAAGCCTTCTCCTCCCAGGTTTTACTTTCATAATTGGTGCCCTGGGGCTTTCTGGGTTCTAACTCTGAATATGATATGCAAATAATTCTAGTTCCCTCTAGCAGCATAAGTACCTCATTTAAAGGAGTAGTAGTCCCATGTTGATTTCATGAGCCATACCCTTCTAATAAATCCCTTCTTACTATTATAGAACAACAATCTAAAAGTTTATGGCATGCAATAACCAAAAGGTAATTAAATTATTATCTTTGGTTCCCTGAACTCAAGGGCCCAAAAGACCTAAGGGATGAGGTTGTCACCACCAGTGAAGGATTCAACCAGTTCAGTAACTGTGGGTGGAAGTTTGTGGATTTGATAGCATGAGAAATCATAAAGAGATTGTTAAATTCAAATAGCTAAATGAATTAAAACCTAAAAACTTTCAGTGATTGGGCTAACAGAGGCTTTCATCTCTAGCAAAACCAAAGCCCCAGACTTTTCTCATTTCCAAGAGTTCATGAATTCTTTCTGGGTTGCCACATTTCATTGTCAATCTAGTCAGTTATTGCATGAAAATAGGAGTTTATTGTGAAAGCGTGTACCAAAAGAATTTGGGTGAGGGCATAGGAAAGACCCCTTCCAAATAAGCACTCCTGTCCCCAGAAGCAAACTCTACTTTTCTGACTGATCAGGCTTTGATTGATAGTAGATAAGAACTGAGGTCATTCAGCAGGTCTTAGAACCACAGAGGACCATAAGCATGTTTTAGGAGCAAAAATCTGGCCAGAACACCAAAACTACTACAGCAGAGTACCATTATTGCCATCTAACCTTGGAAAGAATGCTGAACATATCTTTGCCTTTCAATCAGTTACCTAAGAGGCAACGGAGCCATTGGAAAAGCCTTGGTCATGTGTTATGAACTGGATGCCTTGATGTCAGGGACAATGAGGACCAGGCTCTTCTAGATTTAGTAGTAGAAGGTTGGGGGTTTCCTCTCACCAAGATTGGGCAGTCTCCCCCAAATTAAAGGAGAAATGTTGGGATGAAGAGGGTCTAAGAAATGAGGCAGATGTCAATCGGAGATGTGTTAAGATTGAAACGTTTTGAGACAAGAAGAATAGGAGGAGGAGGAGGAAGAGGGAGAAGGAGGAAGAAGAAGAAGAAAAGAAGTAGGCAACTCAATATACAGAACTAAAACTCTGAGAGGCCTAGACCAGAAAGATTAATTTAAAAATACTTTGCATACATATATGGTAAAGAGTCTGAATGACATTAGCTAGGAAGAAAGTGAACATTAAGAAAATGTGAAGTCACAGCACTGAACCTTAAGGAAATGGCTACATTTAAAGGCCAAGAAAAAGATGAAGAAGCCAGGAAAAAAAAAGGAATTGATTAGAGGTGTTTAAAACCAAGAGACTGTTGTGTCTCAGAAATCAAAGGAAAACTGATTTAAAAAAGCAAGGAGTAATAGAATTGTTGAATGCTACTGAAAGGTGAATTCAAATGAAGATTTAAACTTATCTCAGAAATTTATGATGTGGAGGGCATTGGTGACCTCCATTGGAGATGTTTTGATGGAGTGAGGAGGCCAGGAGACAGACTAGAGTGGCTGGAGCAATGAGTGGGAGGTGAGGAACTGCAGACAGCTGGGTCTGTAAGAGTTATTTGGAGAAACGTGACTGCACAGAGAGGATGGGTAGTACCTGGAGGATACGGAGAGGGGTTTTTGCAGGGGGTGGGGGGAGGATGGTTCTATTCATTGAAGAAATGTTATTATATTGAAAATCAAAAGGAAGAACCTAGAAGGCAAGATTAAAAATACATAGAGAAAATTAATAAATAAGTGCAATAAATAAAATGAATAAAAAGTGTAATGTTATAAAGTGAGAGGCTTTGAAGTCAAAAGCACAGGCGGTAGGGTTAGCCTCAGCCAGGAGAAGAAGATAGCCCCTCTATTATACTAAGATGGGAGGCTCTGTGTAGAAATATGTACTTTGTGTTTGAAATAGGAAAGACGAAGGAGTCCCCTACAGTTGGCTGCTATTTTCTCCTTAAAGGAGGAAAGGCATCTGCTGAGCGCAAAGGAGTTGGAGTCAGGTTTCTCAATCTCGTCTTTATTGACCTATTAGACCAGGTCATTCTATATTGTGTGGTGCTGTCTTGTACCTGGTAGGGTGATGAATAGCACAGTCGGCCTTTACCTACTCGATATCACTTGCAGTCCTCCCTCCCCTTCCCACCCCCAGCATGTGTGACTCTCAAAACTGTCTTCAGACATTACCAAATGTCCCCTGGGGGGCTGGAGGTGGGAGGAGGAGAGCAAAAGTGCCCTGGTTGAGAATTACTGGGCTAGAGAAAGTACTGGAGGACAAAAATCGTTGTGTAGAGTGGGAAAGTAAATTGGCCAAATAGACACAGGAGGCTTGCTGGGCAGAGTCAAGGCTCATTTGAGGTTGGATATGAGTCCTGGTGGAATCAATCTGTCTTACTGTATTTTTCCTACCAAGATCTTGCTACTAGAGTACAGGCACTGGAAACGTAGATGGTTCTGTTTCCCCAAAAGTTAGGTTTTGCCAGAGAAGTGTGACAAGAAGACATAGGAACAAAGGGCTTAGTATACTGGAAAAACGTTTGTTGAAATTATGAACCACAGAGTCTATGCAGGTTGTGGGTGGAGCAGCAGATTGAAAAAAATCTTTTTTTTAAAAAGAAGAATGTCGAGATAACTTTAGAATCTAGAAATGAAGTTTTGGCCAAAATATCTTTGAGGTACTCACACACACACACGGTTATTTCAAAAACATTTTACATCATCTTCTTCATGTACTAAATGAAGGAAATGAGATTACATAGAAAATAATATGGGTTCCATTTACTTTATATCCTAATTTCAATACATTCTCTCCATCATGTTCAGTTTTTTATGAAATAAGTCTCAAAACTGATGCAAATTTACCTTTGTATTTCAGATTTCAAAGTCCTTTAATTTGCTACAGGTAATACCTAAACAGTGAGGAACTTAGGAAATGACAAAGGACTCTAGTTTTACTTAAAGATTGGTGACTAAAAGGTCATGTAAGGTCGTTGCAAGGCAGTGCCCAAAATTAAACCCTTATCTTTTGGAAAGACCAATGACACCGAAGGGAGAAATTAAGAACAACAGATCCTGTTTTGAGAGATGGTAAGAACTAATGAGCCAGTTTCTTCTAACTCCATGTAGCACATGAGGTGTAAGGCAAAACAAAACAAACCAAGCAAATATTTTAAACCAAACTAAATACTTCCAAGCAAACAGGAAGGCAAACCATAATCAAAATTGAAGAGTAGCTATATCTTGTAGTCAACCAAATAGGACTGTATAATTTGACTCTAATAAGCATGTAAAAAAATGAGCTCATGCTAAGAAAAGTTCTCTTTGACTAGCTCACATAATTCTCTACACATGCCAAGTGTTTATGTTTTGAAAAAGAAATTGCTCTTGATTGTTTAGATGTTTTACATTTATGGGTTTAAAAATTTTGTCTTTACATGTATTTTTTAATGACAAGAAAGATATAAAAGTATATTAAATATGATCACTTCCGTGTGGTGAGAATAGTTGGTTTCTTTTTTCTTAATTTTTTTTTATTTTCCCAAATTTTTATAAAAACATGTCTTTGTAGTAAAAGAAACAGTTACCACAGTTTAAAGATTTGGCATCAAGTGAAAGTAAAGAAATAGGTGGTTAGTATAAACAGAAAACTGCAGTGATTAAAAAGAGGAAATCAGAATATACAGATGGCCCATAGACACATGAAAAAACACTTAACATCACTAGCCAGCAGAGAGATGCAAATTAAAACCAAAATGAGATATCACCTCACGCCTGCCAAAATGGCTATAACTAGTAAATCAACAAAAATGTGCTGAGGATAGCATGGAGAGGAGGGAAACTTAGTACCTGTTGGTGGGAGTGCAGACTGGGGCAGCCACTGTGGAAAACAGTATGGAATTTCCTCAGAAAACTAAACACGGAACTTCCTTTCGACCCAGTGATTCCACTGCTGGAAATATACCCGAAAAATCCCAAAACACCAATTCGAAAGAATGTATGCACTCCAGTGTTCACAGCAGTATTATTTATAATAGTCAAGATTTGAAAACAGCCTAAGTGCCCATCAGTAGATGACTGGATTAAAAAACTGTAGTACACCTACACAATGGAACAGTATGTAGCAAAAAGAAGGAATTCCTACCTTTTGTGACAGATGGATAGAACTGGAGACTATTATGTTAAGTGAAATAAGCCAGTTGGTGAAAGACAAATACCATATTGTCTCACTTAAAAGAGGAATCTAATGAACAAAATAAACAAATAAACAAAATAGAACCAGAGGCATAGAATCATGGAACAGACTGGCAGCTGTGCTTGGGGTAGGGGGGGGTGGGGACTGATTGAAAGAAAGTGATGGGATTAGTCAAAGAACATGTATGAAGGACCCATGGACATGGACAGGTGAGGGGCTGATTATGGAAGTAGAGGGGGATATGGGGTGGAGAAGGGGCAAAGGAGAAAAAAGTGGGACAACTGTAGTAGCATAAACAATAAAATTTTTTAAAAAGAGGAAATCAATGATAAAGTCCCTTTCATTTCCCATTTGTTACAAAAAAAGAAAGTTTAGAGGTTTAACAAATACATTACACATCCCCATTTATCTTGAAGGTTAATTTTAAAAGAGATATTGGTTACCACAATAAAGTTGTTAACGGTGACACAGGGAGAAGCAAGTAAATGCAGAAACAATGTTTACTTGAACACATTGAAAGAAAGCACAGCTGTGCTAGATTACAAGATATGTACAAATGCATTATTGTTATAAGAATTTTGTTTTTTTTTCTATTTTAAATACTATTTTATTGATTATTCTATTAGATTTGTCCCAATTTTGCCCCTTTGCTCCCCTCCACCCGGCACCCCCCACTCCCTCAGGCAATCCCCACACCACTGTCCATGCCCACAGGTCATGTGTACAAGTTCTTTGGCTACTCTATTTCCTATACTGTGTTTTACACCCCCATGGCTATTCTGTAACCATCTATTTGTACTTAATCCCTCACCTCTTCACCCGTTCTCCCATACCCCTCTCCCATCAGGCAACCATCAAAACACTCTCTGTGTCCATGATTCTGTTTCTGTTCTTCTTGTTTGCTTACTTTGTTTTTTAGATTAAATTGTTGATAGATATATATTTATTGCCTTCTTATTGTTTATAGTTTTTATCTTGTTTTCCTTAAATAAGTCCCTTTAAAATTTCATATAATAATGGTTTGGTGATGATGAACTCCTTTAGTTTTTTCTTGTCAAGAAAGCTCTTTATCTGCCCCTTGACTCTGAATGACAGCGTTGCTGGGTAGAGCAATCTTGGCTGTAGGTCCCTGCTTTTCATGACTTTGAATATTTCTTGCCAATCCCTTCTAGCCTGCAAAGTTTCTTTTGAGAAATTAGTTGACAGTCTTATGGGAACTCCCATGTAGGTAACTAATTGCTTTTCTCTTGCAGCTTTTAAGATCCTCTCTTTATCTTCAACCTTTAGTATATTAATTATGATGTGTCTTGGAGTGGGCCTCTTTGCATCCATCATAATTTGGACTCTCTCTGCTTCCTGGACTTGTGTGTCTATTTCCTTCACCAAATTAAGGATGTTTTCTTTCATTATTTTTTCAAATAGATTTCCAATTTCTTGCTCTTTCTCTTCTACTTCTGGCACCCCTATGATGTGAATGTTGGAATGCTTGAAGTTCTCCCAGAAGCTGCTTACACTATCCTCATTTTTTGGATTCTTGTTTCTTCTTGTTATTCTCATCAATTGCTTTTTGCTTCTTTATGTTCCAAATCATTGATTTGATTCTCGGCTTCATCCACTCTACTGTTGTTTCCCTATAAGTTGTTCTTTATTTTAATTAATGTATTTTTCATTTCTGACTGGATCTTTTTTATGCTGTTGAGGTCCTCACTAAGACCTTAAGGATCCTTATAACTAGCATTTTGAGCTGTGCATCTGATAGGTTGCTTATCTCCATTTTGTTTAGTTCTTTTTCTGGAGTTTTGATCTGTTCTTTTATTTGGGCCATGTTTTTTTTGTCTCCTCATTTGGGCAGCCTCCCTGTGTTTGTTTCTATGTCTTAGATAGAACTGCTATGACTCCCTGTCTTGGTAGCATGGCCTAATGTAGTAGTGTGTCCTGTAGAGTCCAGTGGCACAACCTCACCTATCACTGAAGCTGGGACTCAAGGTGC
>PVJI01018176.1:0-33962 GCA_004026765.1 Micronycteris hirsuta | reverse complement strand
GACTGTCAGCGGATTTCTCAAAGGAGACCTTCCAAGCAAGAAGGGGCTGGAGAGAAATATTTCAAATCATGAAAAGCAAGGGCCTACAACCAAGAATAATCTATCCAGCAAAACTTTCATTTAGAATGGAAGGGCAGATAAAGTGCTTCTCAGATAAGGTCAAGTTCAAGGAGTACATCATCAAGCAGCCTCTACTATATGAAATGTTAAAAGGTTTTATATAAGGACTCATGAGAGAAGGCACCGAGGCCGATCAGCTACCGGGGAACTCAGATCAGTCACAGCCAAGATGCTTGTGAGGTAAGCAAGCAAAATACAACCAGAGAAACAAAATATAACCAGAGACATTGAAATTTAGAACAATCTGGCAGTAACCAGAGGGGAGGGGGAAGGGGATAATGGGGACAAGGGTATTCAGGAACTGCTGTAAAGGACACATGGAAAAAAACAAGGGGGAGGGTGGAAGCAAGGGAGGGAGGTGGGTTTGCCTGGGGGGGGAGTAAATGCAGACAACTGTAATTGAACAACAATAAAATAAAAAATAAATAAAAATAACAACAACAACAACAAAAAGAATGTCACTTCCTACAAAGGAAGGCAGAAGGACACCGACCCCATGGAGAACTGAGGCCTGTAAGGCTGAATGAACAAAGCCCCCAACCCCTCCCTGGCTCTGGCCCTGCTGGTGGGACCTGCCTCAGGTCCCATTCCTGCTGACGTTGAAGGAGAGGTGGGTGCTGGAGCCCAAGGTGAGAAGGTTCTGGGCGTGCTCCTGGAACTTCCCTCTGCCTGATAGAGGTGGCGAGGAATCCGCTCTGGCCCAGGCAGCAGTCCCCATTCCTGCCTGAGCTCATCTGCTGGGCCGGAGCTTCCCACAGCCTTCCCCGGGGGAACAGCTGAAACAGGGCAACTCAGGAGGTCCTGGAGGGGCCTGAGAATGCGCAGTTCTCGCTGGGTCCCGGGGTGCGGGTGCCGCCGCGGGGACCCATGCTGAGGACCTGACTGCGTTACAACAGGACGGTCTGTGTCTCTCCCTGCACCACGCTAAGGACACGGCTCGACAAAGGCGGGGCCTCTGCCGCTTTCCCGGGCAGCAGTAGATTCTGGGAAGACGCAAAGCCACCCTTAAGGCAGAACAGGAGCCGTCCAGTGTCCCATCCCCTGCTTGCACATAGCGATTGGGGTGAAAGGTCTTTGTCTAGATCACTGGATGGCTCAGGAGGGGGCTCCCTGAACTTGCAGGCCACAGAAAGATGACCCCTCATAAGATCCTGCCAACCATCACCTCCAGGAATAAGACAGGAGTTGCTTTTAGTAGATTTCAAATTATTTCCTGGTGACAACAGAAAGAAGTAGAAGCATGTGTCCCATTCAGAAAAAAGTCTGAATTCTTTTATCTCCCCTTGAGGCCTCATACACCTCCTGCTTCGTCCCACCTTTGCAAAGTCAACTCCTCGTGCCCTGTGCCACCCCCCCCCACACACACACACCAGGGACTGCCTGCCTCCCATCAGCCCCACACGCAGGCACTGAAGGAACCCAGCTAGCGAGGACTTTCCTCACCTCTTTCCAGAAGATGAAGAGGGTCCCGCTGATGATGACAGAGGCCGACAGCAGGATCTTTAGGATGAGGGCTCTGCTGAGGATCATGTCCTTGACGTTCCTGGGCGGCTGCCTGAGGGTGTCTTTGTCCACCGGCTCCACCCCCAAGCTGCTCAGAACAGAACGGGGAAACTTTGGAATGAATCACTGAGAAAGGCACTTTGGAAAAGGCATGCAGCAGTTAAACAGAAAAGGAAACCTGAAGCAGAGATGTGCTCACGTCACAGTCAAAGGCACAGCCAGGATGGTGGCAAAGGCCTCCCTGTTGTCCTGTGTGAGCCAGGGCTGTTCCTGGCCTCACAGGACCTCCACGTCCTCGCTGGAAGCCCGCCCTGCCCATCTTCCGGCCCCTCCCTAACTGCCCAGCCCCTTGGCTCCTTCCAGGGAGCCCCCCATAGCCTGAACCCCAAAGGCAGCCTGCCCCCCCAACACATCTTGACCTTGGAACCACACCTAGTCACTCTGCTCAATTTCCATCACCACAAGCGGCTCCAAAATTGGGTCTGGCCTCTGGAAGCTGGCCGAAGCTGGCCAGGAGAAACAGGAGCCAGGCCCCGCCCACCACGGAGCCCTGGTCCACTGAGGGGCAGCCACCTTCAGCCAGTGCTGAGACAGTGGTAGGTGGTGTGGGGCGCTGAGGAGGGAGCGGGGTGGGTGAGGCCCCGCTGTGAGCAGTTATGGCTGAAGTCCCAGCCCTGTTCTCAGGAAGAGTGTATAGAAGAGGAGGGTACTCTTACTTTAGGCATGGGAGGGGAAGACCAAGTACAGCCCTCTTTCCTTTAGCAGCTGTCACTGGTGGTGATTAAATTAATAATAGTAACAATAAGTCAGCTCCATCGGAAACAACACCTGCTACGTGCTCAAGCACAGCGAAGCGCTGTTTGCCTTGGTCTTCCTCACCCCGCAGCCCATTCTCCCTCCTGCATCGGCCAGCCTGCCTGACTCCCCTCATTCATTCAGCCAATAATTGGCTGAGTCCCCCCCATATGCCAAGCACCACTGTAGGATCTGGGGGTCCTGCGGGGAACAAAACAGAAACCTTGCTTCTGTGAAGCTGACGTTCTAAAGGGAAGGTGGACTATGCATAATCAGATAAGCGCGCAAATACATATTTTCCTGTCTGGGGAAAAATAAAGCAGGGTAAGGTGACTAACAGGGAGGGCGCTGCTGTGCAGGGGTGTCAAACTCATTTTCACCGGGGGCCACATCGGCCTCGCGGTTGCCTTCAAAGGATCAAATGTAATTTTAGGACTCTATAAATATAACTGCTCCTTAATAGTTAAGTGAGAGCTTGGCACTGCCGCTGGGTAGAAACAAGGTGCCGGGCTGGATAAAACAAGGTGGAGGGCTGGATTCGGCCTGTGGGCCTGTGTTTGTCACCTGTGTGTTAGAATAATCAGGGAAGACTTCTCGAAGGCAGTGACATGAATGAACAGGATTGGGCCATGCAGCTCGCCCAGGGGGAGCATTCCAGGCAGAATGTTCCATTATCCCCCGCGCTGCCGGCCTAGGTGCTCCCCGTGTCCAGTGCATTCTACTCGCCGTCTCTCCCCCCAGGGCACCACACGTAAGTTTTCTGGGGCTCCTTAGGGCTGGTGATCGTGCCTGTCCACCTCTAGCACCAGGCCCCTGCGTGGAGTAGGGTGCAGTCAGCGGAGGCTGGCAGAAGTGGCGCGGTGGCCCCAGCCAGCCCGGCGCCTCACCTCTGTGCCGGCGGCCCGTCCATGATGATGTTGATCCACAGAATCTGCATGGCGTTGAGCGGGTTGGGCAGGCTGCACATGGTGGACAGGGCGATGAGGCTCAGGGCCGAGATGCTCCTGCGGGGCACAGGCGGCAGGACAGGCCCGTCAACAGCTGCTTGCCCGCTGCAGGTGAGGCACTCGACGGCCCTGGGAGAGGCTGGCCTGGACTTACGTGCTCAGCTGAAATCGGACGAAGTTTTTGATGTTGTGAAAAATCCCCTTGCCTTCCTCCACCGCATTCCTACAAGAGACGAGAAAGCATTTATTTGCAAGAAGGGCCTGGTGGAAAGCCAACTCTGGCAGCTGCAAAATGAAGTGATGGTGTCACCCAGAGGTGACACCGTGTTTGTACCCCTTCTTCCCGATTCCCCTTGCTGGCATTATCAGGGACACACTGGGAGAGAAAGACGACGTCCCAACAGGCTTCATCAGCTGATGGAGACAGGACCCTCGGCCGTGACTGCTCTTCTGTCTGAGTCTAAATTAATCTGTCATCCCAGCCCTGGGACCGCAGCCCCCACCCAGGACTCCTAACACACTTCTGTGATTTATTGCTGACAAGAGGCACAGCAAAACCAATTAAATCCAATAACTAGATCCAGGGGCACAGCAAGAAGAGAGAGAACTGAGGTCGAAAACACCATCATTGTATTGTTAGAAGTCTCTTCGTGAAAGTCCTTGAGTCCCCAAGGTAGTAGAAAACTGTCTAAATCCTCCCCTTTTTACTGAAAAATTTTGCAAAAGAACTAAAGCTGTAGAGCTAGATATTAACTGTTTTAGGAATTCTTAGGGTGAATCCATTTGTAAAGAAAAGACCCCCTTTGTAAAGTCAACAATCACACCAAACTTCAAATTTGTTCAAGTTTTTGATAGCAGGTTTAAGGAAAGGTTTTTCCCCACCCCCAATTACTGTAATTTACGTAGACCGCTTCGGTGTTGATGACCTGGGCATTTCTGTCCAATCGCTTTTCAGTGGGTGAAACGTACGTATCAATGCAAACACAACGCTAGTCTCAAACTGGAAACACTTGCTTCTCTCAAACTGAATACATCCATTTTTCAGTGTTTTTCATTTAACACTACAGTGTGAGCATTTCTCTGTCATTAAAATGTCCTTCCAACTGTGTTTTCTGATGGCCACACAGTATTCCCGTCTCTCGCTGCTGGCATTTAGGGACCCAGGATCTCCTTTGATGCAGCATTACAGCTCACACACTAGCACGTGTGTGCCTCTTGTGAACGGCTGCCCCGGGCTTTTCTGTCAGTGCACACGTCAGTGTTCTGCTGCGCCTGCGACATTCCCCTGGGTGCTGCCTGCCACTAACCAGGGTGGCCCCCATGGCTCCGCTTTAAGTGGTTTGGGGGCCTGGGACACTTGTGTCTACAGATCAGCAGGTTAGGGGAAAGCTGGTTAACCCACACATTGTTGCCACTAAAGACACCTGAAGAATAACTTACATGATGGCTGAGAAGTCATCGTCCACCAGGATCATGTTGGCAGCCTCTTTGCTGACATCAGTCCCCGTCCGCCCCATGGCGATCCCAATGTCCGCAGACTTCAAGGCCACGGCGTCATTCACCCCATCCCCAGTCATGGCCACGATCGCCCCTGACTCCTGCAAAGCCTTTGGAAAGAGGAGGCAAGAGGAAGCATGCAGCCTGATGCCCTTCCTTCTAGATCCTTCCTTCCCCCCATGCGCTGCCGCCCACACCATGTGGCTGACAGCAGAGCCCCATCTCTGGACGGCACTGGAGGCAGCTGGCCTGAGTCTGAATGCCTGCTCCACCCCAGTAGCTGTGGGAATGGGCGAGCCTTGAACCTCTCAACCTCAGTGTCCCCACCTGCCAAACGGGAGCAATAGTCCCTCCTTCCCAGGGCTGTGGGGAGGCCTGAACTCAGACCATGGATGTGACAGCACCCATCAGTAGCAAAGGTTCAGACGTGTTATCCATCACCGTTAACAAATAGTAATCAACTCGTCCCCTGAGCCACACAGTGCCCAGCATTTTCTTCAAGGAATAACTTGCGTACAGATTTACTGTGCAGAACAGAAAAACCCAAGAATAACATAAAAGAAGCAACACGACCACCAACAGAGTTAAAGGGCCAACTTTGAAAGTGTGCATGTGCGGGAAACGATGCACATTTGCAGGGCTCATTCCAGTGCTTTCGGTTTTTGATGCTCAATCTGAAAATCAGATCCACTCTTTATTTGGCACCTGCTGTGTGCTGGGCACTGTGCCAAGAGCGTCTCAGGCCTGGCTCTCTTCAATCCTCTCCCAACCTTGTGAATTAGCGGATGCCATTTGTCTTACCCCACTCGACAGACAAGGAGACTGAGGCCTGGAGGTAACTGACAAGAATATGCGAAACTAAGGAGCACTCAACTAACTAAGGCCAGCCTCTTTTCATTCTTCCCTTTGCATCACCCAACTCCTGCCCCTTGACTTCAGTGCAGGTGGTAAAGGGCCCCAGTTCTCCCCTCCCTAGAGGCTGGGAAAAGGGCACCACTGAGGCAGCTGCCTTGGCCGTAGGGAAGGAAGCCCCGGCTGGAGGATGGCTGGGCTTCCGCCATCGTGGGTCCTGGGCCATCCAATGGAGCAGAGCCATCACCACTGCCCTGGACTTTACCCTGAAGCACAAGTGAGGCAGAACCTGTCCCTGTACACAGCTTACCTTTATGATTTTGAGTTTGTGCTTCGGGCTGGTCCTGAAGAAGACAGATACCTGGATATAAAGGTGTGAAAGAGCAGAGTGAGTGAATGCAAAGCTGGGAACACACCCCTCTTCACCACCTCCCAGTGACCCCCTGGGAGGACCCCACCTTCCCGACACAGTCAGCCAGCTTGCTGTGCTCCATACTGTCCACCTCCTCCCCGGACATGGCGCTCAGCTTCCCGTTACACAGGCCGATGTTCCTTCCTGTGTGGTAGGGAGAAACCATTCGAGGGCTTGCTCCAAGGCCTGCGCCTGTGGTCCCTATCCCCGTCCCTCACACCACCCACCTGACCTCAGTCCCTGCCTTGGCTGCAGAATAACAAGCACAAAACCACGATGGCCACCATTTACTGAGCACCTGCTATGATATGTGATCTAATTCCATCCACAGAATTAACCTAAAACAAAGGCCTTCTGACCCCACACCTCAAAGATCAGGAAGCTGAGAGAGAAGTAACTTCCCCGAGGTCACAGAGCTGGTCATATTGGAACCTGACAGGGTTCTGTCTGGTTCCACAGTACCAGGCTGCCTCACGCCAGAGGGGCAAGAGAACCAAGGCGTGACAACCCTCATAGCAGTAATAAGAGGAGTAGTAGGAGCAGAGTTGCTAGCTCTAGCCCTCTGCTGATGAAGAGCCTGAGGGTCAGAGTGGCTCAGTGGTTTGCCAAGGGTACACAGATGATGGCAGAAGCCAGACTGGAACTGTACACAGGGATCGATGCTGCCTGTGAAGATGAAGTGAGGTCATGGAGGAAAAGCCCTGGCATATAGTAGGTTCTCATTATATTGGGCTGGCCAAAAAGTTCATTTGGTTTTTTCCGTATGAAGGCTCTAGTAGTGCTTAGTTGTCTTTAACTTCATTCGAAACAATTTTGTTAAATTGTATCATGACAGCTGTCATATCAGCGTGCCCCTAAAAAACGCTATCAAAATTGGTGAATTTTTGTGTAGCCATTTTAGTATTGAAGATGGAAGAAAATATGCAACATTTGTGGCATATTATGCTTTATTATTTCAAGAGAGGCAAAAATACAACTGTAATGCAAAAGAAGACTTGTGCAGTGTATGGGGAAGGTGCTGTGACTGCTCAAATGTGTCAAAAGTGGTTTGCGAAGTTTTGTGCAGGAGATTTCTTGCTGGATGATGCTTCATGGTTGAGTAGACCATTTGAAGTTGATGGTGATCAAATCGAGACACTAACTGAGAACAATCAATGTTATACCATGTGGGAGATAGCCCACATACTCAAAATATCCAAGTCAATAAAGTTATTGGTGAAAATGAAAACATGCCTTTTATTTTACAGAAGAAACTAAATGAACTTTTTGGCCAACCCAGTACTGAGGTCTTCTCCCCTTTAGGACAATCTGCCAGCATTTCAGAGACAACAGCTTTAAAGGTGAAACATAGGTGCACAAATCTCAGAGTCTTTCCTGAGCACCGAGGCGAGCACTCCTGACCAGGATCGCGGAGGATTAGCAATGGGGGCAACCCCACTGTAAAGGACGGCAGGTCCTTTCCTCCTTGCCCTCCACCCCCTCCCCCGTTACCTATCGCCAAGGCTGTCTCCAGGGCATCCCCCGTTATCATCTTCACGGACACGCCGGACTCAGAGAGCGCCTGCACCGCTTCCTTCACGCCGGCCCTTGGAGGGTCAATGATTCCGACGAGACCCAGAAATGTCAGCTGCCCCAGCTCGGGCCCAGAAGCCAGGGCCAGCACTGCAGAGAGACCAGACCCACGGAAGTGTCACTGGGAGCTACGGGGACCAGTTTTACCCCCGGTTGGCCTTGGCCCCCGCTATGTTGCAGTTCCTCCTCCGTCTATGAGGGGCGTGGGCACTGAGCTCCCGGCCACAAAGGCGGAGGCAAAGGTCTTTGCAGTGGTCATCAGCCCCGTGCAGGGCAGCAGTGTCACCCCGAGAGAGCCAGAGAGAGATGCTGGGGACAACTTCCTGGGCAGAAAATAAGACCTCTGTCCAGGGGTGGTACACAACCCTCACCCCACCCCAGCGAGGGCGGCCACGAGGAAGTCCGAGAGGCGGCCTACGATGGGACATTTCTGACAGCCGTTCTGGTCTTTCATTTGCTCTGCTCCCATTTTGTTGCCTCCAGCAGGCTGCGGGTAGCAGCTACCAAAGGGTAAGAAAATGTGCGGGAGGTGAACACCGGTGGGAGGGCTCTGCTGGCTTGTCTTGGCCTTGACTCTGTTTTGGTGGCACAGAAGTCAGGCCCAGCCCCCGGGGACCAGTGCTCTGAGAGGGGGTAGCAGGAGAACTGACCTTACTTTGTCGCCTTCCTGATAATGGAGGGGCCTGTGGCCCAGAAGCCCCCAGCTGCGCCTCCCTAAGGCAGGTGCCATGTGCCTGTGCCGCAGACGCTGCCCTCCCATTCCCGCAGCCCTGTCTCCCTGGCCACACCTACTTGTCGGCAAGCTGCCTGCGACGTATAATCTGCTCTCCCTGAAGGGGAAAACCAAGGCGAGTGAAATCAGTGCGGCAAGCCCAATGCTCCTCACTTTCCCCTGAGGGCGTACAAGTGTCCCAGTGTGTTTTTAAACACTTTCTCTGAAAACAGACAGGCTGACAAATGATGCGATAGGAGATGGGGTTTTTAACCTTCAGCTCGTCAGGGAAGGCATTGGCCCTGGTGCGGGAAATTGGAAATGGCTAAGGAATGAAACGTCTGCCTTGATTTAGAAGGGCTCTAGGTTTTCCTGACAGTAAGCGATGAGCAAGAAGACCAATAGGGAAAATCAACTCATTCTGGGCGTCCCAGGCACCTGTCTCGGAAAACTCAGGATCAGGGTTCACCTCTTCTCATACACGAGCCACGTCTGGACTAATTTGGTGGGCGGGGGCTCCCTACAAATTCCACACTTACTTTACTTTCATTGGCACACTGCCTGACTGCCGTTCTGACCAATCACCTTATTGACTAAGGACCCTGCAGTAATGTGCTTGAAAAGTCAGTGTCATGTGCAGACTTAAAGCTTGGGGCTTGGGGCTTGGGCCACAGGCACTGACCCCGCAGGCCAAGCGACCCCATCTTCTTCTCCTCCTGCTGGCAGAAGGATCTCTGTTGGGGTGTCATGGGCAGCGGGATGCCCCCGTTGTTGTACGTGGTACAGTAACGTATCACCTCTTCGAAGGCCCCCTTCATGAAGTAAATGTCTTCCTGCTCCTTGAAAAAGGCAAAAGGAAAAAGATCTATCACTGGAGGCTTCAGCTCTTGGTGACTGTCACCTCAACCACAGAGAGATGTTCACAGCAGGGTTCTTTACAGTGGACCGTCAGCTGTCCCTGATATAGGGCACATCAGATAAGTCAGAGGAAAGCCACATGATGGAATACTATACAGCCCATAAAAAGAACAGGGCTGATCTTCGACCCCTACCACCCCACTCTACATTAAGTCACCTTGTTAGTGTCACTTAGAGTATCCAGTACATTTCATTAATTGATCATATCTCAGCCAGTGTTATGTTTTAGGTATGTGATTGACTGCTAGATATTGACTCGTATTTCAGGACACTCTAACCCAGACTCTTAAGGGGAGTTACCTCGGGTGGGGGATGGGTAGGGAGAGAAGAAGGGGAAAATGATAAGGAGCTTCCATTTTTAAAGTCACATTTCGATAATTTTTTGATGAGAATATATTAGAATTGCCTTCAGGGGGAGATTTGAAGGTATTAAGACATTTTAAAACAATCCATAACCCCTTTTATGCACCCAGAATTTACATGCCCACCCGCTCATGGCAGAGGCCTAGAATAGCTGGCTGAGCCCCCTCCACCCTGAATGAGGTGGGAAATCTCAGCATGTGACAGATCCCAGAAAGAGCGGGACAGAAGGGAAGGTTGGAGGAGAAGGTGGAAAGCAATAATGACACTTTTTTAAAAAAAGCTTTCTTTAATTGTAGAAAATCTGAAAAGCTACAGGAAATTTTAAAATAAAAAAAGGAAAAAACCCCAGTCAGCCGACTCCCACCCACGGATGCCATGAATGTGCAACTGTGTGTGCCAGCGAGCTCGCCGTTCACACTATTTGTGGGGGACCCCCTCAGGAACGAGGAGCTGGTCCCCCGATGTGATGGTTAAATGAGCTCAGGCGTGCGAAAAACTTAGTGCGGGGTGTGCAGAAGGACCTGAGTTAGTGATGCGGCCGATGCCGTCCGCAGAAGCGTGCAGCGGCTCCAGCAGGAATTACTCAGCGGCTGCATGGCGGGCCGGCGCGGCTCACATGGAGCGGGTAGTGGAATCCCCAGCAAACGCGGGTGACCTGGTCCCGCCCCTGGAATTTCAGGAGTTCCGAGGTGGAACCTGAAAACTCGCATTTCTGACAACTTCCCAGGTGATGCTGATGTGCTGGCCCAGGAACCGCACTTGGAGAACCAGCGATTCAGATAACAATCTCAGAAGAAGACCCAAGATAGTCAAAGCCGTAATTGCTATCGACTGTATTTTCATGTATTTGGAACCTCATAGAAGTAGCTAGAAACTTTAAACTCTTCTCCCTGACGTCCGCAATTTGCTTGGCTTGGGGGTCGGGGGCGGTGGAAAAGGCAGAGAAGCAAACTCACCTCATTCTTGGGGCTGCATTTCACCGCCATCCACTTCTGCTCTGAGCTGAACGGGATCTCTTTTTTTCTCACGTATGAATCTTTAATATCACTTAAGTCCATCTAGGATAATAAAATGAGACGCTTTCAGTGAGTCATTCTAAAGCAATCTCTATGCAAATCTCAGTCTATTTAAATTATTCATTATTCAAACCATCTCTGGCAGATGAGAAATCCAAGCCGTTAGCTCACAGAGAAAGGCCATTTGCTTTTGAATGTCCCAACCAGAAAAAAAAAAAAATGCCTCTTTTCTCTTGTCCCGGGGGCAGAATCACATGGTCTCTGAAATAGCTGCGAGCTGAAACCTGCTTGGAAACAGAAGCCTGCGGGGTTTCTGTTCAGAAGAAATGTTCAGACTTGAAGATGTAGCAATTTCCCAAAAAGGACCCCTGGGTTAGCGGGGTGGCCTGTTGTCACAGCCTGGGGCCCTTGCCAGGCCTGATGCTGGCTTTTTGACAGTTGAGGGGCCAATTAGTTGATAGCCCTGAGCCTTAGTCCCCCAATTGTACACCAGTCCTAACCTGTACATCTCATTGCCCCACAAGGGGTGAAAATTGGTCCAGGTGGGGGGCAAAAGATGTACTTATTTGTATGTAAAGCACAGATATGCATATAGTATATGAACATATATACAATATATCTGTAGCATTAAACTTCCATGGAAGGAGTGATTAGAAAAAAAAGTCTAAAAAGGCTCCTTAGGAAGGTATTATGGGTCACACGGTGTCCCTCCAAAAGATGTGTTGAAGTCCTAACCCCCAGCGCCTGTGAATGGGATCTTATTTGGAAATCGGGTCATTGGACATGTCATCTCAGTAAGATTAGGTCTTAGGGCAGGCCTAATCCAGTGCGACCGGTGTCCCGGTGAGAGCAGGGCGGCCGAGTGTGGACGGCCACAGGGAGGGCGCCACGTAAGACTCAGGCGGGGCTGAGCGGTGCTCTGCAGCCCCTGGAGCAGCAGGAGAGGACGCGTGGCCTGCCGACCCTTTCAGTTTGGACTTCTAGTCTCCAGGCCGTGAGAGAATCCATTTCTGTTGTTTTTGAGCGTGCAGTTTACAATAGGATGCTTTATTTTGGCAACCCAGGAAGCTGGCACAGGGAGCATGGCGAAGGAGAGGCTTGAGGATGAACGGGGTGATACCACACAGTGCTCAGCACCGCGCCTCTCACACTTCAGCTGTTATTCATTCATTTTAAAAGGTATATTCAAAAGTCCCAAACCAGGCCCCCCAAAAGTTTGGACCCATGACGGAGTAAAACCCTAACATATAAAGAAGAGAGGGTTCTGGAATCTCTGCCCTCTACGCTGCATGGGACTGGCAGGGCAGGGACTGCGCCCAGGGTTTCGCGCCTGCCGTGACAGCCAGGCCAGCTGTCCCCCCTTGCGGCGTAGCGGGAGTTGTTGAGTGGCACTGGCCCTCACTGCTCTGAAGGGGGCAATACGTTCTATTTGGTATTACTGACGTTCTAAGAGAGAATTCCTTCTGTGAGTGGAAGGAACAGAATATGGTGTAGCAATGTCTTCAAGTACCTAGTTGATCTTCACAGGGATGTACAGAAAGGGTAACCCTTCTCCCCGCTCATCCGCCTACCCAGCATAGGCTCCTGGAACACACTGTTCCAGGCTGTGACACGGGCAAGGGGCAGGGATGAGGGGCCCCGTGTCTCATGCTGGGAAAGAGACAAGGGAACAGATGGACACAGGGCAGTGTGGCAGCTCAGGGTGCCTGGGTGAGCAGAGGCATCTACAGAGGCAGAAATGGCAGGGAACTTGAAGAGAGTGTCTGGGGTAGCCATGAGAAGAAGGGTTACAGCATAGGAGGCAGAGCTGGGAGTGGAGCGGCTGGGAAGGAGCAAAAGAGTCCACCCCCGCAGGATGGGCTTCTGCTTCAACAGAGGGATCTGATCAGACCTCTTCTGTCATTTGTACCCTGTGCACAAAGCAGAGAGGCACACCCATCAACCCACCACCCATCCCTTCAACCCTCGTGAGCAGCCGCTCTGCGCTGGGCACTGGGCACAGAGCGGGGAGCATTGCTGCCCAGTCACAGAGCTCAGGGTATAACCGCTGAGCCCTGGAACCAATTGGATGTATTAAAAGGAAAAAAATATTTCCCACCTTCATAGCCAGGGCGATCAGGGCACCCTCCGTGGGCTGTCCCATCACGGTGTTTTTTCCGATGACAGCGTTGTTGGCGACACAGCCTGCCTGAAAGGGGGGATTTCTGAATGTCTGTAGTCAATTTTCACAGCCGGTACCCCTCGGGGTCCTGGGCTCAATAGGGCACGTGACAAAGTCAGACCCTGAGACCTGAACCATTTGTGAAGCTTGGCTGGGGTGGGGGTGGGTGACAAGATTTACTCCTCAAAATACATCAGGGTCCCCGCACTTCAACATGAGCACAGTATGTCTTTTCTGACTCTGCTGCACGTTGGTTGTCTCTAAGCCTCCCTGAGGCAACTCAGTGGGAAGGCAGGCGGGCTGGTGGGGACCGTGTGGGCAATGGCGAGGGATGGATACTGAGCATGGGGCTGCTGTTTGATGTGACCGAGTGTGCTGGGATTAGACAGTGCGGATGGCTGCGCAACTTTGCGAATATACTGAACATGACTTAACTGTGTACTTTAAAAGGGTGAATGCTGAACCCTGGCTGGTGTAGCTCAGTGGATTGAGCATAGGCTGGTAACCAAAGAGTCCCGGTTCGATTCCCAGTCAGGGCGCATGCCTGGGTTTTGGGCCAGGCCTCCAGTGAGGGCCATGTGAGAGGCAACCATACATTGCTGTTTCTCCCTCTCTTTCTCCCTCCCTTCCCCTCTCTCTAAAAATAAATAAAATTTTTTTTTTCAAAAAAGGGTGCTGCGGTACCTGCGTTATAGCTCAGTTAAAAACAGTAATGAAAAAGAAACACACCAAAGAGCATGGGGGAGGCCCGGCTTCCCTCCCTCACTGGCTGGGTGACTTTGGGCACTCACATCACCTCTCTCAGCCTATTGATTTCTTTACTTCTTTATTTATTTAAACAGTGGCCCTCTGGTTGGCTACCAGTAGGAGGACCACTCTCTCTTTTTTAAGGTTGTTTATTTATTTTTAGAGAGAGAGGAAGGGAGGGAGGAAGAGAGGGAGAGAAACATCGATGTGAGAGAGACACATCAATTCCTCTCGTATGTGTCCCGACCAGGGACCTGGTTGCAGGTGGCCAGGGATCGAACCAGCGACCTTTCACTTTGCAGTACCATGCCCAACCCACTAAGCCACACCAGTCAGAGCTGAGCCAATTTCTTAATCTGCACACTATTAAGATAATAGGACGGGCCTCACAGGGTTGCTCTGATAATTAGGTGACCCCGGAGGTGGGGCCTGTGAGGTGTGGGTGCTCATTAAATGTCATAAAGGAAGACGGCTGGGCTCAGGCTTCACAGGAGGCACTGCTATGGGGGAGGACCCCTGCACGTCTCTGGAAGGATGCATGCGGCTGGTAATTATGAGTGCTGAGAATACCAGGAGGCAACATGCATCACGTGATTATTGTCCAAGCGTCACTGAGCTCCTTCTCTGTGTGGGCTGCTCCAAAGCCTCCCTAGCAGGCAGCAAGGCGGACAGAGGGCTCTGGTTCTTCTCTGGCCTCTGATGTCTCCATCTGTTTCCGGGGCCACGGTGACAGCCTGACTCCTGGGGGCGGCCCCGCCAAGAACCAGTTGGTCCAAGAGCCGTCCTTCTTTCTAGAGGGAATCCCCATCTGCTCTGTTTTAAACACGTATTTCTCCCATGGTGCTTTTCGACACGTACCTCCACTAATTTCCCCACTGAGACGTTGGAAAACTCCTTAATGACTTCCTTTGATGGTAAAAGACAGACTGTCCCTTGGCCATTGTACCCAACTCCGCTGACCTGCAGGGACAGAGGGATGGCATCAAATGTCAAAACTACGCCCCCCAGGTTGACCCCTAGTATCTTTCCTGGGGGCTCCATCCCAAGGACAAAACCCGAGCCGCAAACAAGGCTTCAGGCACGAAGATGCCCCCGCAGGACTGCACGTTAGTCAGAGCAACTGCCGCGTGTCAGGAAACTGGGATAATTTTCCTTGATGGGATATTCTGCAGCCAGGAAAAGTTCTGGTTAAGAAAACTAAGGAACAGCACAGAAGATTGCTTATGTTTGGAATGGAGGCAGGCAATTTTTTTCTAGTACAGTCAGAGGGCAAACATTTTAGTATTTCAGGCCATGCAATCTCTTGGGACGACTCGGCTTCGCTGTCGTGACGTGAAGGGAGCCACCGACAACATACAAACAGAAGGGGCGGGAGCACGCCAACAAGGCTTCATTCACAAAATCAGGCACTGGCCCATGGGCTGCCACTGCTGCCCCCAGTGTGGAACATTTTGTGAAAAAGCAGCAACATACAAAACGGCACACTCAGGGGGCTTAAAGCTGTGCCAATGCACTGGTGAGACTCAAAGCCACAAATGGGCTAATCATGGCATGTTTACATGAGAGGTTATAGATGATTGTTTTCCAGCTTTTAATTTTTATACTGTGCTTATTATTAAAGTTAATGAAAAATGAAGATGGCTACCGAAGTCAGTCATGCTCGATGCAGCTATTGGTAACGAGGAATTTGCACAGTGTAACTGTGCTTGTTTTGTCCTTATTGTTGTCTAGAAGACTCCCTGTGCTTTCCCAGGAACAAAGGGGGCTGGCAGGGCACACACTTGTCCTGAACCTTGTAAGTTCACACAGCACCCACCTCGGCATGGAGCCCATCGGACGTTACAAGTTGGGTGACAGTCATTTCATTGGCAGTCAGAGTCCCTGTCTTATCAGAACAGATGACGTTGCAGCAACCTGGCACAAGGGAACATCAGGATACAGAGGAAAACACAGCCATCACTGCCAAGTTTCAGGCGTATGAGATACCCAGGTTGAATTAACATGGCACCAAAACATCCATTCACTTCAATTGGTCCCTCACCTAAAGTCTCCACAATCGGTAACTTCTTCACAATGACCTGCTTCTTGGCCATCCGCAGCACTCCCAGGACCAGCGTAACCATGACGACGATGGGCAGACCCTCTGGAATGGCAGCCACAGCCAGGCTGGATGGAAAGGCCAGACAGATTACCTTTAACACACACTTAAGAATGTCATGAATTCCAACTGGGATCAGCAACCACTTTACCTGGTGAAATTTGTCTCTAGTGTCCCCAAAGTTCCTGTCCTTGTCTCTGTTCCCCATTCCATGATGCACCTGCCCATTCTTCAACACCCATTGCTCTGAGCTCCATCCCTGCAAATGCCTGCTTTTGGAAAGGGACCTCATCTACCAGATATCCACACTTGAGTATGAATTAGTCTGCCAATTGTTTTGCCTCTTTAAGTGCTTTTGCATTTACATTGCTCTCATTTATTAAAGAGAAAAGTCTCTGGGCCCTAGGACAGGAATTTCCAGAATCAGGCAATAAGTAGAAAGTGGAATTTTTTGGTTCAGAGGGTCCTCCCTAAAATTTCACTTTTCATTGGTCTAATGGTTTGACACTTCTGGTGAGGAAGCCAGACAGGAAATTAAAATCGAGGGAGGCAAAGTGACATGGCTACGCCTTTGCCTATTGTAGCAGATCTGTTTTGGGGTATCCGCTCTCTTCTTTATCACCCCTCCAACTCTTTCTGTAGCGCGTGACCTCACTTTCCCCTAGCCATGGTTGATGGGATTAGAGGGGAACATGTGATCCACGCTGAACCAATAAGCTTCTCTTTTTTGGGAATCTGAACTGGGATAAGAACATGGGTCCCCCTCCTGTGGGCAGCGTGTCAACATGTGATAGGCTACTAAGAAGGGGATCTTTCTGCCTCAGTGTGGCTCCAAAACATCGGGGCTGAATGCTCCCCAATTCCCCATCCCTGAGCAGGGCACAGGGCTGGTCAAGGGCCAGCTGACCTCAGGCCAATGGGGGAGGCTGGAGATGAGTGAGGGAGAGGGTGCTTTTTCACAGAGCTGTGCAGTGAGCGTCACCATGCCACACCCACCATGGTTCGCCCCTGCACTCGACACTGCAGCAGAGTCCTGCAGGCCTTTTCTAAACTGCTGCTGAATGAGTGAACACACCAGTGAACATGTGGCGGGTGCCCAGGCCCACGCTGCCCTCACACATTGCGAGCGCTCTATGTGGGCTAGTTAAAAACCAGAAAGCCCAGCTGAGGAGGCCCATTCAACCAAAGTCACACACATGCACTCCATCCAATCTAAGACAATGCTGCTTGAGAAGGACACCATTGTCTTGTGTACCACTAAGAAAGGACAAGACACAGCCAATTAATCAGCAACATGGGCTTTATCACATCACTTATAAGAAGCCTGACTTCAGGAAAGTTAAAATGTGAAGAAGGATGTACATCATAGAATCAAAGAAATACAGTGCATGATGGGGGCCTTTTACCCGGAGAGAATGGAGCATTCAGTTACATAAGCCGGGACGACGGAATGTGGTACAGGGGCTGTGCCGGTTTCCATGGTGATGGCGAGAAGGCTGCAAAGGCTTCCTTGATTTTATGGTACAGGCTGACAGACTAGCTGTACAAACATTTTCAAGGGCTATGAGGGGCACCTTCCCCCTATATGGCACGGGAAGGGTGGTTTTGTACCAGGAAGCTTTCATAATTAAAAACAAAAACGAATCTACAAACTAATAAAGGCTAGGGTGGACCAGGACAAGCAATATACCTCGGGTCACCCCGAGCGTCACCCAAGGCAGAGGGAACTGGATGAAGTGTTTAAGAGAATGATTCTCATTTTATCTATCTTGAAGGATCTCTTCCTCACCGGCTACCCTGCCAGTTCTACATTCTAATTTGGTCGTTCCGAGGGACTTTAATTCTGCTAAAAACCTCTTTGCAAAGGCACAAGGGAAATGAACAGTCAATTTTCTCTGAAAGGCAAGTTTCCCACAGATCAGGGAGAGCGAGTAAGACGGAAGGGAATGTTACAACGGAAATCAGTTGTGACCTTGGGGACGGAGGGCAGGGGTGGACACGGAAGGCTTTTTTGTTATTTACTTGGAAATACTGGGTCACTGTTTGGCTCGTGGAACTTTCTGTGGTTTATAAGATGAGCAATGGGCTGTAAGTAGATGAGTGGAATAGACAGCTATGGGACCTTCTCACAACGGAATACTACTCAGCCACAAAAAAAGAAAATTTTACCTTTGCAACAGCATGGGTGGACCTGAAGTACATTTTGCTAAATAAGCCAGTCAGAGAAAGACAAGTGCCATATGATCTCACTCATATATGGAATCTAATGAACGAAGTGAACCAACAAGCAAAATACAGACAGACTCATAGAGGGCAGGCTGGCAGCTCCGGGGTGGCGCCAGGGGGAGCTGAGCGGGTGGAGGGACTGAGCAAAAAAGGAAAACAGAGAAAGAACTCATGGACACAGACAAGTGTGGTGACTGCGGGGGCGGGGAAGGGGTGGATGTGGAAAGATGTATAGGGGGATACATGGTGACGGAAAAAAACTTTAAATAAATGAATAAATAAGTAAAAGATGTTTTTTAAAAATAGAGATGGGACGCATCATTATTTCGGGGAGGCTCTTGAGCATCATGGCACCTGAGTGCTTGGGCTGCTCCATCCCTTGGCCATCGCCCCTGCCTCAGAAGGCCTGGTGGCCTGAGCACTCTTTTCGCGGGCTCGGCCTTCCTCCCTGGCCCTGCTTCTTGCTGGACCCGGACTGGGAGTTTCCCGTTGCGGCCTCACTGCTCACAGTGTGCTTCAGCAGCAGCAGCAGCAGCCGCTGGGAGCTCACTAGAAATGCAGCGTCTCAGGCCCCACCCAGACCTCCCGAGTCTGCCCACCAGTAACCAGTGTTGCACTGGCTCTCCCAGGACCCTGGGTTTCTCAAGCTAACATCCGAGCCCCCGGCCCTGCAGTGATCCACTCGTCCAGGATGCCCTTCCTCGCCATCAGCTCCCCTCTCCCCAGTGCAGCCCGCTGCTCACTCCCCGCTGCTTCCTCATCCCACTCCTCCGAAACAAGCGGGGGCTCCCGCCTCCCATCACCTCCAGTCTCTATGTGAAGAATGGCCAACGATTTTCATCTCTCCGCTTCAAGAGAATAGTGGTGACAGCCTGGCCTGGTCGAGAAGGATTCTGATGAAATAATTAGAATTGGGAGAGAAAGGAGCCCATGATCTTCCTCAGGAGCGGTCCCTTATCTGACCCCACCATCTCATTCTGCTCACCAAGCCCAGCCCCAGTCTCCTCCTGGTGTCCCCCAGACATGCCTGCTCCTTCCCACCTCCAAGCCTCTGCCGGGCCCTCCCCCCGCCCGAAGGCCCTTCCTGCTCTCGCCTTAGCAGGCTCCTTCTCATGGCTCCAGCTTCAACTCCTCAGAGAAACCTTCCCCAGCCACCTTTTCCAGGCACATCCCCTCCTGTCTTTCTTTTAATCTCTGACTCTGCAATTGCTTCCTTTGTAGCACCGATTATAAGTCATAATTATTTTATTAACATTCACTTAAACTGTTTACATTTACTTTCCTGGCCAGCCTGCAAACTCCATGATCCAGCTCCAGCAACGCTGGATGATGCCAGTGGGTAGTCAACAGATGTCCCACTAATACCTGTAGGGCACATAAACCAACCAACCACTGATGGCTGCCAAGGGTGGGCAGCCAGGGGCACTGCCAAGAACCTCGCTTTGGCTCAGAATGCAGTGGGTTTGAAATCGGTCTCTTCTACAACCTGATTCTGTAACTATGGGCAAGTGTGTTAGCCTTAATCTCTGTTTCCCAATCTGTGAAATGGAGCCCATGGAGCTTTGTAACGATAAACTGAGGTCACATGTTCCACTTGTACTCCTCCTCCTTGTCACACTATCACTAGACCCCTGTTTATGCTCCCTTCAATCCCTTGAAGATTCTAGAACCGACTCTCTCCGTTTGCATCATATTCTTGGCAATTTCAACATCCACATCAATAGTCCTTCACAGCCACCCCGCTTGTACTTCCTCGAACTTGCACCTCCGTTGAGTTTCTCCCCAGCAACTTCTGCCCAGTGTTGTGGGTGAATTGTACCCCTTCGCAAAGCTATTATTGAAGTGCCAACCCCCAGGACCTGTGAATGTGACCCTATTTGGAAATAGGGTCTTTACAGATGTGACTAAGTGATTAGGGTGCCCACCCTAGTCCAGTATGACTGGGGTCCTTATAAGAGAAGAGACACAGAGACAGACACTCAGGGAGAAGCCATGCGATAACAGTGGCAGAGACTGGAGTGATGAATACACAAGCCGAGGACTGCAGGCAACACCAGAAGCTGGGAGAGGGGCATGGACAGATTCTCTCCTAGACCCTGCCGACACCTCCATCTCCAATGGCGTGTGCTGAGCGTGGGATGGATTTAGTGAAAGCAACATAGTTAGGTCACGTGGTCAGTACAGACACTAACACAGAAGGGGAAGTGGCCATCAAAAGCCCCGGGAAGGTGGTTTCTAGTTTCTTTTCTACCCTTCACCACACCTAATTGCTCAGGATATAAAGTTGGGAAACCATGACTGACGTGAGGTCACAGCCTGGTTCATTCAGAACACCTTGGGCTCCGTCACCTCCAGCCTCGCAAGCCCTTTCTCGTGGCCGTTGCAAAAATGCAACAGCGAGCCTGGCATGTTTCAGGAAAAAGGGCCCGAAATCCAGCAGGACCATCTGGACAGCACAATGGCCTTCTTTCCATAGGTCCAAAGTGTCTGGGAGCAAGAGCCCAAGCCCTGGCAGCAATCCACTTACTTATAAATTATTTAAAGCAAAACCCTGAAGACAATGAACTGTTAGTGCAGCTTTTTATACCGAGAACTATCTTTTCAAGATATTCTGATGTGGCTTGGATGCGTCTCATCCTAGGACTTTTTGTAATGGAAAAGGTGGACTTTAATTTTTGGCTTGGAATCAGTTTCAGGTGGGGCTTTTCAAATGTCTGTCATCTGTACTTTTTAATGATTTTTGTCACACCTGCATACCTTCTGTATTCTAAGTACATAGCATTCTTTAAACCAACTCTTCTTTTTTATCTTAAGGTTTTAAAAAATTTCATGCCCCCAGGATTTGGTCCTAATGAGATTTAGTTTGTTAAAGAAATGGCAAAGTGTCTAAAACCAAAGACTTTTCCGATTTCCATTCATTCAAAAACCAGTTACAGAACAGTCTTGAAAGAGGGCGCGCCCCTTCCCACGTGCTGGTTTTGCTGGCCTGCCCCTCCATCAACGCACACGGCGCAGCACAACTGAAAACCACGGCCTCTGGCTGCTTTAAAGACCTGCATTTGTATCTGTTCCATTGCCAACCGGCAGGTAAGGGGCGTCCCTCCATTCCACACAGACAAGCTTGACCAGGCACCAGAGACACATACGTCGAAGCCTTGAAGCAAGGTTCTCCTGCCCACGCTGGCCAGAACTGGGGAGGCAGCACCCTGCGACCTCCAGGTCCCAGCACAGGCCGGGGGCCCTGGGCCACTGTGAGGTGCATCACTGTGACGTACTGCAGTGACAGGTACCGCATGGATGATTGCCAACAGCTGACTTTTATATATAAACCAGAATGGCCCCAGGGGTCCTTGTAATAACAACCTTCCTGATTATCTGCTTGGTGGTTTTTCTTGTTGTCACTTTTGAGATACAATTCTATACCATAAAGTCCTCCTTTTAAAGTGAGTCTGTAACTCAGTGGTTTCTAGTATATTCAGAGTTGCGTGACCATCACCAAAATCTATTTTCGAGCATTTTCATCACCTCCGAAAGAGTCCCCATAACTTCGCAGTCACTCCTCATTCCTCCCCCACCCCCTACCCCTGGAAACCACGAATCTAAGTTCTGTCCATAGATTTGCCTATTTTGCACATTTCCTATAAATGAAGTTATATAGTGTATGGCCATTTGTGTCTGGTTTCCTTCACTTAACATCACGTTTTCTAGGGCCATCCACGTTGTAGCAGGCGTCAAGGCTGAATAACACTCCACTGTATGCTTTTAATCCACTCCTTAGTTGATGGGCCTCTAAGCTTTTTTCCATCGAGGGTTTGATGAACTGTGTATGTATGTTTGCTCACAGACATTAAAATAATTTTCTACGTATCACCTGAAGCATCTTGCCGACACCAGCAGCAGAGGGGTGACCGTCCAGAAACCAGGGGGCTTAACATGAGCCTAGAAATGTGCTGGCTTTTCCATGTCCCAGAAGGGTCACCAGCCACCCTTCTGCGGGGACACATCCAGTTAGTGACCATCCCTGGCATTCTGCCTCCCTTGTCTTGGCAAGCAGCCGTGGAAAATCTGGGGCAACTTCAGCCACTGTATGGAGCCTGCTCCCTGCCTAACTCTGCATTGTCCACTGGGATCTGAGGGTGTGACTGTCACCTGTTAGAGTCACCATGTTAAGGAAAGGTAGGTTCCTTGGGCTTAGAGTCAAGGTCCCTGATTCTCAGCCCTGCCATCAACTGCGTGGCCTCAGTGGCATGTCCCTTACCCTCCGCTATAGAGTCCTCTGTAGAAGAAGGACCTAGACCACGCCTCAAAGGAATAAGTAGAGCAAACACACACTGTGTGCCCCAGACGGTTGCAGGGGCCTGCCCCTGAGCTCATGCCGTCCTCACCAAGACCCCAGGAGGGGCTGTCTCATCCCTCCCATTTTACAGAGGGGAAGACTGAGGCACAGAAAGTGCAGAGGCTTGCCTAAGGTCTCAGAGCTAGCAAGTGGTAAAGCCAGAATTTAACCATAGGCAGGCTGGCTCTGGAGTCCACACTGCTAGCCAGAAATTTCAGTCCAAACCCACGAGCAAAAGAGTGACAGGAACGGGAACTCCAAATCATACGCTCCCATTCGTTTTGCCAGCTTTCCCTGGGCCCCCCCGCCGCCGGTCAGACAGTGTGCTGTTGGGGGACTGTGGCTTGGGGCGAGGAGGATGCATCTTCCCCACACGGCTCCTGCTTCCCGTCCCCCAACCTTGTCTTGCTGCGCTGACGAGGGAGGGACAGCATGGAGCCCTTACCTGACCCCGATCGTGAACATGCTGAGAAGGCGCTTCCCTCGCAGCCACCCCGTGAGGATGATGACGCCTGGGGGAGAGACAAAAAAAAAGTGCGTGTATACACACACACTCTCACACGCACAGAGTCTCCAACATCTCAACGGCAAGACGGCATTTCAACATCCTTTCCCTAAAGAGTTTACAGCAACATAGACCCGGGCAGTGATGAATAGCCTCAAAGGCTTGTAACCACTTTTCCCTCTTTAAGGAAGACACCTTCACACCTACAAAAAAGAATGGTTCTACTTTTTCAGGAAAGGATCAAGCCAGTGCCAGTAAAGAAGAAATAAGCAGCTTGTTTTGGGCTGCTGTACATATCCACAGATTATTCCAGAAGTTCCCCTGAGCCATGTGCACCCCGACCCCAGAGCCGTTGATGGGCAGACAGTGCCCTCCATGATGGGTGGATGGGCCCGTTTCCTAAATTGCTTTATCTCGCCATGTTTGTGATTAAATACATTCCCTTCCCATTTTCTCCTTCATCAATCATTTACCCAATGTTTCCTAAGTACCAGGCCCTGGTTTGGGTTTGTTCTTTATCAATTCATTAACTCAATAAATGTTTACTGAGGACCTACTACATGCAAGGCGCTGGTTGGTCCTGCAGGCTTGGAACAAAGGACACAGACGCAAAGTCAGAGCTGGAGACGGCAGGAAGGGCAGGTGAGGGGCCCAGGGCAGCTCCCCAGGGATGATCAGGCGTCAGGCCTGCATCTAGGTCTGCAACGCCATGTTCGTGCTGTCTTTGGTGTGCTGCCGAAGGCCATGAGGCAAAAGCCCAAGCACAGCCTACTTAGCAGCACAGAAATATGGCTGGGCATACCACTAAACTACACTTCCCAGTCTCTCTTGCACATAGGCAGGCTGTGTGACTCCATTCCCACCAACTGAAAATGGACAAAAGTGAGGACTCCACCTCCTGGCCCATGCCTTCACAATTTCCCATACAGGCCTCCATGTCTCTTTCCCCACGACTGGCTAAACAGAAGGATGACCGGCCTCCAAGGACGCAGAGGAAGGAGAGCAAGAGGGCAGTAGGGGTCTGGCCCCCAAGCCGGCGTTTGGAGTTGAGCTATCCAGGAAAGCCTCTGGACCAAGGACATGACCATGGACTAGGATGTGAGCAAGAAGTACACTTTGACCACGTTGTCATTGCAATGCAGGGGCTGCTAGTTGCAGCAGCTGGCCTGGTCTAATACAGTGACCTCTGTCACTGTCAGAGAGTGTCCGGCCCCAAATCCCAATCTTCACCCAGGTGATGGCAGGATACATGAGAAACAGCGGTTCCCCCAGCCCCCAGGACCGAGTGTAGACACTGCTTCACTCACCAATTATGCAGAATGAGAAGAGAGTCAGCTGTTTCCCCAGGTTGTCCATGCTTTTTTGCAGAGGAGTTTTAGGGGTCTGAAAGGATGGGAACAAGGGCTTCGTCAGATGACATGCCAGCGTCCCTCAGCTCCTGCCTGGCTTGTGTGCACCCTGAGCTGAGTGACAGTTACATGGGGCACACTTACATAACAACTCATTGACCTCTGCACTTCATATCTGTGTGCCTTACTGCCTGCAAATTAGGTCTTGACAAAAATCCCAATAAATGTCTTAAAATAAAAATGAACTTTTAAAAAGTATACTCACATTTTGAAAAGTATACTCATTCTTAAGGGGTGGGCAGGGTGGGTATCACTAGCCAAGAATAATCTCACACCTAGCCTACAAGAAAACCAGTGCCCCCAGTAGCCCTTACCTCTTCAGCCCGCATCATCTTAAACACTTCTCCAAACTGAGACCTTTCCCCGGTGCCGATCACGACCCCCTGTGTTCAGGAGAGGAAGTTCCAGGTCTGAGGCCGAAGCCTGCTGGTGAGGGAAGCCAAGCCCCTCCCCGCCCCATGCATCCTAGGACTTACCTGCCCCTTCCCGTACTGCACCAGTGTCCCCATGAAGACAATGTTTCTCAGGGTGGTGAGGTCCCCCTCGCCAGTCAGTGGGGTGTCTGTCTTACTGCACGGCTCAGCTTCTCCTGTCAAACTGGACTCGTCTACCAGGAGGTCTGTGACCTAGGGCAGCAAAGGGAAAAGACAGTGGAATCTGCCTTCGCACCCTGTGACCTGGCTTTAAAAGCACAGAACTGAATCCAACACCTTAATGTCAATTGCCAACAGACAACAAACAACGAACACCCCAAAACCAGGGGACAGAAATCAGAACATGACCTCAGATGCCTCAAGAGTCGGAAAAGAATCGGAAAAGCTTTGAATGTGTGGCCCCTCTCAAAAACCGTGAAAGGCTTGTACCTTCTTTTACATTATTTTAAATTTTAATATAACATTTTTTAAGCTAATTAGGCAATGGGTCATTTAGAATATGCCTTTCAAAGCACCCGTGCCTTTCACGGAACATTCCACATGCTGCCCACCTCGGAGGGTGCCCACACGATCCTTGTGGTCTGAGCACCGCTGAGTCAGGTTACTGAGTGGCGGCCTGAAGTTATATTAACACCAGAAACACGGACATAGACACACACACACATACTCTTCAGAAAAGGAGGAGGAAGGTGCTGATGTTTCTATAATCCCTACTGCGTACCGAGCCCTGTGCGGAGCATGTCACAAATCTCATCTCTTAATCCTCAACCCCACCAAAAAAGATGCTATTGTTTTCTCCATTTTACATATGGGGAAACTGAGGCACAGTGAGCAATTTGTTCAAGGTTATATAGCTACTAAGCGGCAGAACAGAAGTTGAACCAAAGTTCTGGTTCTAAAAACTATACTCTAAAGCAACTTCCAAGTTGACCCCAGACCGGTAGATGTCGCTGCAGAGTGTCCTGGGCCCAGAACTGTAACAGATACTGTGAGGACATAAGGGGTCTCGGGGGCCCAAGCCCTCAGGACCCTGTTATCTGAGCAGGTAAGACCAACCTAGAGAGACACGTCACCTTTCTGCACACTCACAAGAGAACCATTAGATCAGCGCTTCTCAATTAGGAGCCTGGGAGTTGTCTATGATTCCAATGTCAACAATTCAATAACAATCTTTAAAAACTATGCTCACTGCCATGGGGTCCCAGTCCCCAAGAGGACAGGGGCCACCACTTGCCTGTGTAATGCCCATCTCCCCGTTCCTAACAGAACCCCCACGGCATTGGGAGTCGTGATGGCCCCACCACACAGTCCTGTTTCCCAGCCTCCCTTGCCGCTCACAGAGGCGCTACAATGAGAGAGCAAGACGTAAGGAGAAGTCACCATAGTCCTGGGGGAGATCTTTGAAGGTGGCTGAGCTGACAGGCCCTTTTGCCCTTCTTACCTTCCTCATTCCCCCTGCCTCGCTGCTATCACTGCGGCTGGAGTTCCAGAAGCCATCGTACCTGCATTAAGGGGATGACCACATCCGGGGAAGGCAGAGTGGGGGCTGAGAGAGGCCCAGGTCCTTCATTGCATGGCAGAGCAGTCACATGGGCCCTGGACACTCTATTTCCGGATTCTCACTACATGAGAAACGACTAAATCCCTTGCTAGTAGAATCCAAAATACATACTTAACCTATTACCAGTCAAACACAAGTACGGGCTGATCTACAGTTTGCATTTGTGGTTTTGAACCCCCAGAATATGAAGGGAAAGTCAAATGACTTCATGGGGCAGCTCCTAACCCACAACGAAAGAGAAAACGGGAGAACTGAGGCACACAGCAGCACCGGCTGCAGACGCAGAGACCCCGGGCAGCGAAATTGGCACCGTGTCCCAATGGCAAGCAGAGATTTCATTTTCAGAAAACACTGTCGAATGGGAAGTGACAATAACTTGAAGAAGTTGTATTTGATTGGAAAATTTGGCTAGGTTTACAGTTGTATGTAAATGTGAAGTGCATGGAATTTGTACCTAACTTTATGCTTGTTTATATTTCAGTAACACTGGAATAAAAATAAGTTGACACTGGGAATGGAACCCTCCCTTGACTGAGTGTGAGAGCTGTAATTAGAACAGTCCGATGTTCTAATCGGTCCGATCTGAGCAGAAGGTCTGGGAGTGGGGAACGGGAGGGCAGGGTGACTGACGCTGGGAGGAAGAGCTGGAAGAGAAGAAGCATGGCTGGGAGGATCCGGGACTGGAAACAGACCTTGCAGGATGAGCTGGTGTTTGTGAGTGAATCAGGCAGGCCCTCCAGGGAGGGAAAGAAGGCAATTTGAGCAACTGATGATGGGAGAAGATGGTAATAACGCGCTTGATCAAAGCAGCTGAGAGACAGGGAAGACGAAGAGAAGACTTCTCCCAGCACCCCACCAACACTAACAGGACAGAAGCCAGGAGCGCTGAGCACTGGGCCCAGTTTGCCCTCTTTGAGGTACAGGTTCTTCGAGAGGGCAGAGGCCGGTGCTGTCCTGGGTGCTGAAGCCACCGCGGGACAGAGAGCTGCCCCTGCCCTCAGGCAGCGCTGAATGGAAAATAGGACTCAATCAAGATGGAAGTTTGGGCCACCTGGGGACACGTGCGGGGACCAGCTTGACTGGGCAGAGCCCTTGTGAAAGGTGTGGCTGGAACCCAACTGCATTTGGCATTGATTAAGAAATTTGGATATTGCTTTGTAAGTAATGAGGGGCCATGAAAAGTCTTGAGCAGGGAAGGAGGGGATGTGAGTGAGATATACAAAGTGATGTCAGATATGGAAAAGGTAGGCCAGTTGCACTGGGAGGGAAAGCCTGCAGTCAAAGAAACACATTCCAAGTGAGGCACGGGAGGGTCTCACGGAGGGAAGAGCCAGACGGAGAGAACAAGAAGAGAATTGGCAGTAACAAGAGCTAGACATGTGGAAGAAGGCAGAGGTCACCAAGGTTTATAGCTGAATGTGTTGTACAGAACATTTCAAAAATATGCATATGTGATCCTGATTACAGTTCATTAAAGTCTACTTAGGATTGGCAAGTGTCTAACAGGTCAAAGCTGAGTAAACACCTCAATCCTCTGAGGCAAGTTGTGAGCCTTACCTCTGCCTCAGATTTATTGCACTTGGACAAGACCATCTGAACGCTCTGACTGTGTTTGGGAGCCTCTGAGATCTCTGTTCTGGTTTTCCAATGGACCCAGGAGGGTTAGAGACTTCTTAAGCATTCTTTTCTTTTTAAAATACCATATTTGCCCTTGTGACAATGGTTTGGAAAACTTTAATTTTTCTATTCATAACATGGATGGGTGGGGAGTTATAATCACTTTCCAATCATGCTTTGTGGGAACCTCATTTGCAAAAAGTTCATTGGTGCTCTACGGAGAAAGGGTTCCATGGTGAAAACAGTTTGGGAAACATGGGGTTAAATCCAGTGAACTGGTTTTCTTTACCACGGGACTTCTCAGAGCCTGTAATAAATAAGTTTTGTGACTCCCCAGGTGGGGGCTGCAGTTCCTAAAATATCTTGTGGTGCAAAAGTTGGGAGACATGGGGCTGCAAGGTCACCGAGTCCATTCTTGTTCAGTGCTAATCCCTCCAAACACGCCAAGAACCCTACAAACAAAACCCAGTTTAATATTGGTTTTTCCTATTAAAGAGAGACTAATTAAAATATGACCGGCTTTCCCAGTGTCTTAACTGGTCAATTCAGCAAGATGTCAGTGGATGCCTGTCCCATGCTCAAAGAATTTTAAGTCAGACTCTGCTTGAAGAACTTTGGAGAAAAAGATCCTTGCAGGTAAAGCAAATGGAGGGTGATTCAGTGCTAAATAGGATGGCGCTAAATTAGAGCACAACCGAAATTCAGAGAAGAAATAATACCGTTGATGACATATAATAGTTAATGTTTGCTGAGTGTCTGCATTCTCTCATGAAACAGTCACAATTACCCCATGGAAAGGACTGCTCTGATTCCCACTTTACAGATGAGAACACTGAGGCTCAGAGAGCTGAAGAAGCTCCATGGACCAAAGGCTGGGATGTGTCAAAGATGGATCCTGGCGCCTTCTCCATTCTCTTAAGCACAGTCTGGGATGGGGATGGCGTCTGGGCCAGGTCGTGAGAGGTCATTGGCAGAGTTTAGTCTCCATGCATGTGGAGCAGGGAGCCTTGCGGGCTCCAGGGCGGTGAGAGGCCCATGGAGACAGCCCGAAAAGAGACCCCCGCAAGAGCGGTGTTGAATGGAGGATGTGGGCAGAGACTTGGCTGGAGTGACGGCACCCATTGCCGAAGCATGAGAGTCGTTCACAGAAAGAGCTGCTAGCAATTGGCAACACGGTTAAAACATGAGGAAACACCCCTCAGCCAGGTGATCAAGGTCAGCAGCAGCAGCGACAAGCCGTGGCGACAGCACGCACACACCCTTGACACGGTGTGACGAGAAGGACATTCGACCTCTATGGTCTTCTTCCCCAAACCCCAGAACTCCAGTCTAATCATGGGAAAAAATGAGAGAAATCGCAGTTGTGGGACATTCTACAAATAACCTGACCAGCACGTCTCACAACTGTCAAGGTCATCAACACAAGGAATGCCTGAGACACTGCCACGGGCACCTAGGGAGACAGGATGAGCGAAAGGAAGGTGAGGTTCCGGGACAGAAAAGGACATTAGGAGAAAATTGCAGCAGTCTGAAAAAAGTGTGAGCCTTATGTATACTTATATATAAAAAGATACTATGTCATAACATAATTAAATTAAATACTATCTTATCCATTTTTAATAAAATAACCATATTAATGGTTAACAATAATCATTATTATTGTTAATACTAATGTATCATTACTGGCTCATTAATTGTAAGAAATGTACCATACTAATATAAGACATTAACGATAGAGGGAGCTGGGTGGGGGAGAATATGGGACTCTTCTCTTAATCTTTCTGTAAGTCTGAAACCGTTCTGAAAATTAAAGTAATTTTTTCTTAAAATGAGGAACGGAAGGAAGAGATGAGACAAGGTGACTTCCCTCAAGACAGCTCACCAGAGAAGCGGAAAATGGAGGCGGGAGCTGGGAAGACAAGAGAAGGCATATGGGGGAGGTGGCCGTGGGTTTGGACACCCTGGGATGGAGGTGGGATGTCTGTCCATCCATGTCCTACTATGAGCACTGGGAATCCAGCGGTGAACTAGACAGACAGCCTCGCTGCCTTCACAGAGCTTATCCTCCAGCGGAGGAGGTGGGGTGGGGGAGGGGCTGGCCATAAACACAGAAGCCAATGAACATTTGAGTGAATACCAGGGTGGGCAGGCATGGGGGAGGCCCCTTTGGAGAGAGGTCAGGGAAAGCCCGGCACAGGGCGGGGAGAAGACAGTGAGCCGAGGCCTCAGAAATGAGAAGGGCTAAGTCATGATGGTGGGGAATGGATTTCAAATGGGAGAAATGGCCCTACTGTGTGGTGGCCCCCTCCATGGAGATGCACCACAGGCAGTTGAAAGCAGCAGCATGGCTGGCTTCTAGGTCAGAGCTATACATGCTGCTTGGGCCTCCTTTGCCTAAAATAGATGATATGTGTCCATTCTAGGTCAGCTCAAAAGCCACTGCCTCCAGGAAGCCCTCTGTGACTGCATCAGGCCAGGCAAGTCTGTCGTGCTCAGGAACTCCAGAACTTATTGTACTTTCTCCTCAAGTTCCCCCAGCAGTCATTGAATCGTTACCTGTCACGAGTAAATGTGGTTTGTCTGCCAGGCCGGACTGTAAGCCCATGAGCGCAGGGATCAGGTCTATTTTCTCCACCGTCTCCTCAGCACTCAGCACAGTTCCTGGCACATAGCAGGTGCTCAAGAAATGTTTGTTGAGGCTCACACAATACCAGTGGCCACCAAGGAGGTCGTTCAGCCTGAAGACAGGGATCAGGAGCTCTGGGCTGAGGGCTCAGGAGCTCCCTTCACTTCCTGCCCGGGTACAGACAAAGGCTCTTCCCGTCTGCTCACCCTGGCAGGAGCTCCTACGTCCAAGACAACGCATCGCTTGGAGTCCTGACAGATTCCATTCAACTCCCTTTTCGTTCAGAAATGATAGGTCAAAAGAAAGAGCAGTGGCCTGCTCTGCTGGCCACCCCAGGCCAGCCCTGCACAGAGGCGTCAGCCTTCGCTCTGACTGCGGGAAGAACAGCGACGTCCTGTGAGCCCCACACACTGGGCAAAAGGGGCTAACGTTCGGGTTTTCCATTTTAAGAACTTTCTTGAACCTGCTGTTTCCTGGCCCTAAGTGGCTTCAAAATGTATGTAAGCTCTCTGAATCTCAGAGCTTAAGAGCTTATAAAAATATTCCACTGTGAATAAACAAAGCTACTGATTGTTCAGCGTAGTTGCAAAATACCAAAAAGGAAGTCTGCACTGTTCGCAGCTGGTAGCTTGGATTAAACCCTTGTGGTATCAACAGCCAGGTACAATTTAATTATATAAGCAGGGCAGGAAGAAAACCAGCTAAGCTGTAAAGAAGTTGTTTGGGGTTTAAAAACTCGTTTCAGAGCACTGCTGCAGGGACCGCGAACGACAAACAATGAGTCGGTAGCGAACGCTCAAGGCCTGCTACCCCACACCAGGCAGTGTGCCAAGCATGCTGCAGGTCTCAGCCTGTTCCAGCCTCCCCACAGCCCTGCAGGGTGGGGAGGGACTTCATCCGCTTCGACAGAGGAGAAATCTGAGGCTCAGAGAGGCCAATCCCTCCCTCAAAATCACACACTGGGTGGTGCTGGGTGGGGATTTGAAACCCAGGGCCCTCTGACTTCCAGCATGTGCCCATCACTCACTGGGGCCAGGCACCATTCTGAGCACCTTGCATCTACGAAGTCATTTAATCCTTACATTCACCTTTTGGGCATTAACACACATGCCTCATTTTACAGATGAGGAAACTGAGGCACAGAGAAGTTAAGTACTTTGCTGCAGGTCACACAGCTTGTGAATAATAGGTGTCAGTTCCAAACCCAGGCTAACACCCAGCCCCAGAGCACTAACCACCGAGGAGCACTGCTTCTCCATAGCACCTGTGGCCGGTATCTTCCTCCTCAGCTGGGCTGCCAGCAGCAGGACAGACCGGCAACCCTGGAATCCCCAAGCTAGGAGGCAGAGCCCTCTCTTGGTGGAGAAGTGGACAAAGTCAGACTGGCTTCCCCAGCCTTCCCTGGGGACAGCGGCTTCTCTGATGGGTCCCAGACCTGCACGCTGAATGCTGGCATGGAGGGCGGGGAGGGGACGGAAGAGGGGGAGGAAACAGAAGGTGAGGAATCCATTCTGCGGCAGGAAGGGGCGCCAGCATGCGCTGAGAGAGAGTATCCCCCCCTGTCTGAAAGTTGGAGGAGAGGCCTGGGAAAGCCTGAGGGGCCATTTGACCCCTGTCCCCACTTCAAAGACTGGCTAGGACGTTATAAACACAGGGCCCAGGGTGGCTCCTGCCTCTGCACATCTCTCCACCCTCCCGCCTCCAGGCCCCTCTGCCAACAGCGAGCTATTCACCCTACATTTCCTGACAAAATAAATCAGTCGGGCAGGTAACCTGTACCTAATCCTTTATCACTGAAAGCTTTGAACAATTCTTAAGCATTCTTGGAAGAAATCATAGAATAGATTATTGCTCTGAGCTTGATTTACCTTTTCTTGAGGATCCAGGACTACCTCAGAGAGTCTCGGGGATAGTTCTATGAGGCTGTGGCACCCTGGCACCCACAAAGGCCAGGGACACAGCTCGCCCCATACCCCATGTCCCCAAACTGAGCAACTGTAAAAGCTTGTGATACTTTTTTATGTCTTTGCTGGTTTTGGTTCCCTTCTCCTCCCTAAGCAACCTGATACCGCTTCTTTCTGAACTGAGTGTGACTGTTTCTACAGGTAACTCTTGCTTCATTCCTCAACCCTACCCTGGTTCAGTCTGCTGCAAACTAGGAAGTCACACGACCAAAATCAGTTAGGCTTATACTTAAAATGAGAAGAATTAATTTGTGAAATACGATTTGAAGAGCTCTGTGTTTGAAATTAGCTTGTTTGCTGCCTCCCTGACTTGTTTGTTGCATATGTATGCATGTGCGTGTGTGTTTGTGTGTGTGAGCATGTGTGAGAGAGAGAGAGAAGGCCTGCCTCCGGTACACCGAGTGCCTGCATATCCCACCAACCGCGGTCTGGGACCCCTCACCTTGGTGAGACGAATGTCCGCCGGGATCCGGTCTCCGATCGAGAGAGACACGATGTCTCCGGGAACCAGGTCTCGCGCGAGCAGGTGCTGCAGCTTCCCTTCTCTCATGCTGCGTTGGGGGGGGGAGGGGCGGTGAAGAGCAAAGGCACCCATGTTGGCATCCCGTTTTTATGCACTTTGATAAATTTGAGCCAAGATTATAGAAACACACTTTCTCTTTCAGTTATGGGCACACCTTTGTGCCTTTCTAGTGGTGTTCTTTTTTAAATGCATGCCCTAAAAGGTTTTTGGGGAAAATGTGTGGCTTCTGGGAGGCCCTGGTCCTCATCAGAAAAGTAGAGCTTTCACTGTTTACCCTGCCTGGAAACAAGGCTGGGCCACGTGGCCTCCAGAAGCTTCTGCACGTCTCAGTCGGCGGTTCTAAAGCTTCCTTAGTGGAGCCAGTAGCTTGTGTCCTCAGAGGAGACACCGCTCTGGTGTGCAGAGCTTTGTCAGAGCCGGGAGCAGCCTGGGCCCACCTTCCCACAAGGCCACGACCACCCCTCCCGGCCACCGGCCTCTAGACAGTGGGTGTGCTTCTGTGCGCAGGCCCCGCTGGAATCCCACCACACACCGCCCTCCTCCCGTCGCTGCAGTGGCCTCCCGCTGCACTCCTGCCTCCCTCGGGCCTCCTTCAATCCATCCTGCACACAGCAGACAGAGAGCTCTGCAAACACAAAGATCAGATCCGAACTCCCTCTTGCTTCAAGCCCTCCAATGGCTTTCCGATGACCTTGGAATCAAACCCAAAAGACTTGCTAAGGCCCTCTCGACCTGGACCTGCCTCTTCCTCACTTCCTGCTGCTCCCTCATCATGCTGGCCAGCCCTTGAATATACCCAGCTCTTTCTAGTCTCAAGGATTTTTGGTGACCTTGAATGTTGGAGTGGACATTTCCCTTCTCCTGGATCACAGAATTGAATCTTGTTAAAGTACCTACCCTCTCCCCCACAACTCAAGGGATGGGTCCTGACTGGTTGAGATCATTGGAGTGATCCCACCCCCTGTTCACGATTGGCTTAGGCTCAGGCATGATCTGTAACATTGGCCAAATGAGATATGAGTGGACATTTGATGAGGCTCATGAAAAA
>PVJI01018175.1:0-33962 GCA_004026765.1 Micronycteris hirsuta | reverse complement strand
ACCATAGGATCTCACCTTTAACTGGATCATAATCAACAAAAGCAGAAAGCAAGCAAAACATAACCATAGACATTGAAATTAAGAACAGTCTAACAATAGCCAGGGGGGAGGGGACAATGGGGAGAAGGGTTTTCAGGAACCACTATAGAGGACACATGGACAGAACCAAGGGGGAGGAGGGAGGCTGGGGAGGAAGGTGAGGTTGGAGGGGGAGGGAGGAGGGGAGGGGAGAGGATGCAGATAACTGTAATTGAACAACAATAAAGTAATTATTAAAAAAAATTCTATCTCTGCTACTTAGCACCTCGGTGACTTTGGGCAGATTTCTTAAATTCTTTCTCTGAAATATTACCCACTTCATGAAGTTGTCATAAGCATTAAGTGAATTAAAACATATAAAGCACTTGGAATAGTAACTGCAATGTGTTAATTTCCAGTAAGCATTTGCTATTATTGTCATGATCAAGTAGTTTCTCTGAATTTCCACTAAAAGGGCAAAGTACGGCAAGAGTTGTTAAGATCTACTATGTGACAGGAACTGAACTACAGGTTGGCAGGGATGGCCACGAGAGTTGGTATCATAAAATTGTGACATCTGATGGCTGACCTTATAGAACACAAGATATTCTTGTGCGAGATATTTTGCACTGTGACAATCCAGGAAACATTTTTTCACTATTGTTTATTGTGTTTAATTATAAACCACTAGTCTTCCGAAATATGGAGCTCAGAGGAAATAGAATAATTTCCAGCTGGATTTTCTGAATTGGCTTCAGGTAGTGAATAAAATCTCAGATTCAGCAAACGTCCTGGGATTCCAAGGATGACGCCCTCCTCTAGGTCCCTGCAGTGCTAATCCTACTTTATGACAAACTTGCTGCCATAGGAGCCTTAACAGATTGGCAAAGACTCTCCTGATGCGGAGTCAGGATTCCAATGCAGGGCCTCGGACTCCCCAGCGCTCCTGCAGCATCGCTATTTTATGATCCATCTGGAGGTCGCCTAGAGAACATTAAGTCCAACCAGCTGAATTTACAGAGAAAAGATTGTGGTCCATGGGGGTTGGGGGCTGGCTTCAGGTTGCACAGCACTGATGTGGCTGAGCCGTGGCTGGATGATGTATCTCCTGCTCCAGATTGGGTGCCCTTTCTTCAAGACCAGGCTGAGCTCCCAGACTAACTCTGGTGCTGGATGTAGAGTGCGGGTTGGATCTTGAGGGACTTTGTAGCCTCCTTTTCCAGGGATGACTTTGAGAGCAAGGAGGACCAGTCCCCTGTGGTGGGGTGGGTGGGTGTGGTTCTGTTGGCAGTGCCTCTGTCCTGTCCCAGAGGAACCCTTCTGAAACATGCTTGGCTGGCAATCTGCAGGAAGCTTGGGGAAAGCCAAACAAAAGGTAACTAGAATGTGCCACAGGGGGCCCATTAGCTTCTTGGAGCCTCCTGGAGCATTCCCAGGAGGAATCATTGATAGGAGTGTGTGATCAGCAGCAGGCACCGTCACAGGCAGCTGCTGGTATATTAATATTCCAGATAAATAGCTTTGGCTCAGGCAAAAGATCCTGCTTGGGAGCTGGTTTCTCTTTGAAGCTCCTAAGAGGGGCAGCTTGTAGAAAAAGGGAGCTTTGCAAAATGATTCCACTGGAAACCCTCTGTTCCCATTCATCTCTGTTTATTTTGTTCCTCTCTCTCTCCTGATTCATGGCAGACTCAGGAGGGGGGAGGAGAGGGAGCTCAGGGAGGAACTGTCCACAAGTGGCTGGGACACAAGAGCAGCAGGGCTGCAGGACACACAGCCCACCACCACCCAATGTGGGAATCCTGGCGTCGCCAGCTATGTGACCTTGGGTAAATCACTTCACCTTGCTGAATCTCGGTTTTCTCAAGTGTAAAATCGGGGAGTAATACCTTTCACACGTGGTGGTTGAAGATTAAACGCAGCCAGATACATAAAGCGCTTAACACAGTGCCTCTGGGTAGTTGAAGATAGATATCACTATTACAGATGGGGAGGCTCAAAGCAGGCAGAGACACCAGAATGGCCTGAACATGGCTGGGGACATTAATTTATCCCCAGTGACTCTACTCACTGGCTGCTGAGGTCTCTCTTTTGGAAGCCGGGGTCATGATAAATGTATCCAGATATTTCACAATAGGGAAATTCCATTCTATAGCCCTTCACACACTACTTGTAGAGGTGGGAAAACTGAGGTCCAGAGAAGGGAAGTAACTTACTGAAGTTCACACAGCAAATTAAATGCGGGGGGGGGGGGAGTAAGACCTTGATTTCCCCATCTTCCTGAGCACGTAGAAAACATTCCCAGAGGGGCCGTGCTGCTCATGGCCTTTCTCTCTTTCCCTCAGACCTGCACTTTGAAAGGGGCACGCATGCCATTGCAGGTCCATCCCCAGTGGACCAGGCCAGGCCAGACTGGCAGAGGGGGCATACAAACATACACAAGAGTGATGAGAGTGATAAGGTGTTTGGGGTACTTGGCACATTGTGTAGTCAGTCATTTCTTCTTCAGCTGGGATACAGCAGGTAGCGTTGTTTGACAGTGGCAGGCAGTGACCTAAGGACCATGCCCTGGACATGCAGCAGCGTGGCACCTGGTCCCTCCAGCCCTGATGGCTTCCACCACCAGTGGTGGAGGGTCAGGATGCCTGGACATTCAAGAGGATGTTCCTCCAGGTGGTGGTCAGCTTCCTGGGCCATGATGTGCTTGGCCCAGGCCAAAGTTGGGGCCGGCTTCCCACCTCTCACACCCTCCACCACAACTGCGTCACTGACCAGAGGAGGACTGTGCTCCCAACCCTGACTGCTCCACAGGACCCTCAGGAGACATTGACAGGCCTCCGGGCATGCCACAGCTGTTTTCTATGGGAAGAAGGAAGATGATAACAATGTAGGAGGAGAGGGAGGGAAGAACCACATTGCCCCAAGTCCAAGAAAATAATCATTGCAAAAACAGAGCCCTTCTGTCTGCCCAGCATGTCCAGGGCTGTGACGTGATCCGTTCCCTAACAATATCCCCCCACACAGCACATTCCCCTGTCGTTCCTCCTGGAGACAGTCCAGCATATTGGGCACTGATACATCGCAGCTCCTCAGCCTCCAGGGTCCACAGTGTGTCCCAAGAATCTCTCACTGTGCTCTGATGGAGATGAAAAGGCATGTCCTGGCTCCTGTGGGCAGAAAGCCACCAGTCCAAGGGCTGACACCCCATTCCCATGAGACCTGGGAGACATGCTAAGGGACTGGGCACAGATCAAGATTTAAGTCTCCTGGAACTGTCAGAGTGAAGGAACTTCCAAAGGCTAAAGTGAGGTCAGGCAAGAGCATATGCTGCATCTGATGTCACATGGTCTTTTACAGTTTCATCCCTGACATCATATTACCGTACCTCTGAGTTTGCTAGATATGGTTCAATTCAGAGAGTCTGTGGTCATCCATCCATCCAATGTTTACCATCATCTAGAGCATCCCTGGGAAGATCATGATACGGAATCACTATCTCCTTTGTCTGCCCACTCTATCTCCCTGTGGCTCTGGCCTTGTGAAAAAGTGTTTACCATGTGAGCTAAAATCTCAGCCTCCCTGGGGGTGCACCCACCATCACCCTTTAGAGATCTCAGAGGTAAAGACTTGCCCTCTCTCTGAGTCCTCATGAGACAGGCGGTAACAGGAAACATAAGATGCCTCATGCTTATCGCACTTCTAGGGAGCACATGGCAAACCACTATTTATGCTTTCTCAAAGAAATTTCCCATCTCTTAGTACATGAAGGCAGCTCTGGTTATATTATCCTCATTTAATTGATGAAAATAATGGAGCACAAAGAGGGCATGTGACTATCGAAGGCCACATGGCTGATGAGGTGAAGAAGATGAGTGCAGATTTAAGAAATCATCCTCCACTTTGAGGCTCTGTGACACACAGTGTGTGGGGCTCAGGGCCCAAGTTGGGAGGGGTTCTGGGATGACCCATGAACTTGGTCCCACCATGCTTTTCCAAACAGCACTCAGCCTCCTGCCCTATGTGACCTTTGGAGGAGGGGACATTTTATTCTTCAGAATAGGGCCAGACAGCCCAGGCAGCTGGCTTTCCTCCAGCAATTCTTGGGGCTGATTCAAGAAGAAACGTCTGGAAATTTGTGGAGCTCATGAGCAAATGGCTTCATGGAAGCGCCTGTTAAAATTTCCTCTGCTGGAGACTGAAGTAGACAGAGCAAAGCCAGAGGGCCTCCCACCTCCCCCACGGTACCCCTGGGTCTCATTCCCCCTCCACTCCAGCCCAACCCTGGAAAACCCATACCCTTGTCTAAACACCAGCACCAAGTAGACCCATGCACAGACCATATGTATTAGATTATATTATTGTTTAAAATATTCGCTGGCCTTTTCCGTGGAAGATTATTTCTCTCTACCCCATTAAACTTGGCCATTTGATTTGATTTAGCCAATGAAACGTGAGCACAAGTGAAGTGTGCCACTTCTGAACAGAAGCATTGAGAGCTAGCGCTCTCCTCTGCTTTCCCTCAGACAGGAAACTGGCAATGCCCAGACCGAGGCTGTTCTCTCAGCCTGGTCCTAGAAGGAAGATGGCATAGAGCACAGCTACAGCAGATCACGGAGGACAGATGATACGAGTGAAAAATAAGCCTTGGTTGCCGTAGGCCACCGAGAGCTGGGAGTTGTTCATTACTGCAGTACAACACAGCCTGCACTGACACACCAGACATGGCAGGGGGTGATGTGTCATCAAGACAGATGGGCCCTGCATCCCTTCAGATCAAACACCATAGCGTGTGGGCAAAAGGAGAAAATACCCACAGGTAAACCCAGAGAGGGGCGCTTCATTTCCTCGCCTTCCCTCTGCAGCCTTCACTGACTTAAAATGGGGAAGGTAGACTTAGCATTTGCCTCAATTTCCCCTCACATCCCTCTGTCATAAAGTTTGCTTGGGGCCTCTAATAGACTCAAATATTGATTCTTATCCTTCAGAGAAAATAGTTTGTGCTCTTTAAATAAGAAGGGAAAGCAGCTTTGGGATTGAATCTTAAGTAATTTATTCACCTTTTCTTCAGACTCTTCAGAGCTGGCCCAAGAGTATCTACATGTGGGCCCATGTATTGAATTTCCAGCAACATCCAAAGGCAGAAGGGACATAGGGAACTTTATGTCACACCTTTTCCTCCCCCTTTCCTCCCTGGAGAGGCATTAGGCAGAGAACTGCTTTTAGACCACAATACCATTCAAATCATCCCAGACAACAGAGTGGAAGGGTCCTTGACACAAACCCTGTGTCTATGAATATATGCAGAAAACTGATGCTTGAAAGAGACAAGCCAACAATGCCTCCAAGTGTTGGAGTGCTTTATGTTTTATAAAACATGTTCATGTCTCTTATTTTAACTGATTCCCCTGTCTAGATCAAAAATCACCCAGGAGATACACACAGTTGTAAGCTAAATAAAATGATTATTATTTTAAGCCATAAATTTTGTGGATTATTTGTTATACAGCAAAAGCTAACTGATACAGAAAAAAAAAGACATTCATTGAGCATCTATTTATGAAAGGTATTATATAAGGCCTTTTTACATAGGTTCCTTATTATATCATTACTATGGCCCAGTGAGGTATATGTTTCCCATTTTATGGTTGAGGAAACTGAGGCTCAGAGAGGTTGGTTCGCTGGCCAGATCGGAAGTGATGGAGCCAGGAATAGACTCTGAAGCTAAGATGGATTTAGCCTGACAAGGAGGCATCTGCTGAGAGAAGGGTTCGTGCCGTCGGATCTGGATGGAATCTATCCTTCACAGGCTCAGAATCCTCGGTCTTCAGGTTGCACAGCCCACTTGGGTGAGGCTTCACTCCTGGCGTGCCAGAGAGCAGTGTGTTGCATGGGGAAGGGGCATGCTGAGACCAGAAGGCCTCGGAGAAGATGGGGTCATGATGAAAGCCATGAGAAGAAGGGGTCAAGGCAGTGCTTTACACTGAAATGCCTCATAAGACCAGCTTATGGGAGCCTGCTTCTAAATGATCAATTCCAATCTCATTATGACTGCAGCTGCCATTAACTCAGGAGCTAATTGCCATTAGCTTATAGAAACTCAAGAGGGTTTAGCTGCAAAAATTCCATGACACAGGGCCATCTCACTGCTTAAATGGCCACATTCCTGTTATTAATTCCATTTGACTATTAGCTTATTACTGTTAAGTTATTATAACTTTGTATAAAGTCCTTGAACCGGATGCATGTCCTCCATGCACATTTCATTATGGGGAGCAGAGTACACCCAAAGGTTCAATATTGCAATTTTCATCCTTCTTTAAGGCATTGGCTTATTAAGAAGCATCAGGAAGGTCCTTGATTTGGAAGACGGCTCTGTAAGCAAAGGCTCTAACAAAAACCAGACTTTGCTCAGCGTTTTTATGCAATTAAGGTTTTGGCAAGTGTTAGAGTGAGTCTGAGCAACAACAAAGCTTAGCGCTGAACGGTCCTTGGAGATTCTAGTTTGTTCTCTACTTACAGTCAGGAAAACCGAGGACTGGAGATGGGACAGGACTCAGGTAAGACAAAATGCCATGTCTACATGAGACAGATGGCATTATCTGAAATAGCCAGGTCTCTGTTTTAGATAAATTAAAAGTCTTCTGAAGATGCCAAATATGCACGATTTCCAATGCTAGACAATTAGAGCAGGGTCTAATATTCCCTGTGAAAAATACCTATGTGCTAAGGTAAGAAATAAGCCAAGATGCAATCATTTACTCCTTTTCGATGGAGAGCCAGCTGGATGGAGCGCTACATGACAGTGTGTGAAATTAGACATATTTAAGGGGTGACGACAAGGCTCTCTCGTCTACGTTCAGAAGCGTCCCTTAACAAGATCCAGTCGGTATGTTAAGAAAATAGGAGTGTGTGCAATTACGAAGTTCACCGTTTGTTTTTGTTTAACTTTGTAGCCTCTTCCCAAGATGCCTAAGGGCATGTCTGGAAAAATGTCAGCACTGTTGCTAAGCAGAGTCTGGTCCTGGGAAGGGTTCCCTTAAAGCTCTCTTGAGTCCCTCTCTGGCTAGGTCCAGAGGACAGCTGATGGGGAGGAGCTTGGGGAGCTAGGGTTCTGACACCAGCTCCTGTGGCTAGCTGGCTACATGACCTTGGCATGTCATGGTATCTCTCCCAGTCTCTGTTTTCTCATCTATACAACTGAGGAGAAGGAGGTAGGGCGTCTTCAGTCCTTTCTTCTTCCACATGTCTAGTTTAACTTTCTTTTATTGGGTTTTTGCTCTTAAAGGCACAGATGAGGGAGGTGATAAGACAGAGCAAAGGAAATTGGCAGCTTGAGTGCAGGGTTCTTTCTGGGGTCAAGGTTTCTGAAAGGATCCTAATTAAAGCCAAGTGAGCTCTTCTGAGTGAAGCTCTCTGTAGAGTTGCTTGTTGACCTTGGGGAGACTGCTGAATGAGAGAGAAAGGGAAAAGAGAGAAAAGGGAGAGGGGAAAGAGGAGTCAGAAAAGGGAGCAGGAGCCACAAAGAAAAAGGGGAGGAAAGAAAGGAGGCGAAGTGGGGGCAGTGGGGAGGAGGAGACAGGCAGACTGTGGACAAGAGGGAGAGATTTAAAGCAAAGAAACAAGTTAGTGAAAATCAGAAGGGAGGAGAGGAGAGAAAAAACGAAATAAAAGGTGAGGGGAGATGCCAGTGAAGATGTAGTGTTAGAAATGCACACATCTATCGGTTCATCACTAGAGCAAACAAACTAGAAATGAGCTTCCCTTGCACCATGGACAGGAGGGTGAAATAGGAGACGGTATGTGAAAGCAGGGGGCACTGTTTTGATGTAGACAACTGGACAATGTTCTGATTATCAACTGATTAATTGCATGTGTGCATACACACACACGCATACACGCGCACACCTGTGCAGTCATCAGCATTTTGCCCAGGCATTGGGAAACATGCTCCCCGAACTGCTGCTCATGGTTGACATTTCCTCCAAACTGTGACAGTTCAACCATCATGTCTGTTTCCACTCTCAGACTCTAACTAACATCAGAAGTCAGTAGCTTTATAAAATCCTTGCAAATCCCTTTTCTCTTCCTGCCACCCTGGAGAAACACTGATGTGTTTTACCTAGACACAAAGCAGCTGCCCCCCACCTGAGGGCAGACATTGAGGACAGTGCCCAGATACAGACTCTCGATGAGCTCAGATGCCTGGTGCCCCAGCACCCATCTGGTGCGTGGTATGCAGCCCTCTACAGTTAGCTGGCTTGTGCTTCTCCTTCCTCAGATGCTTAAGGATGGAGCTCTGGGATGCCGAGGGAGGAATTTGGCCACAGGCTTTATCCCTTCCACTTCTCTTGCTTCTGGGTCAGGTAATTTGGCTGCAAAAACCACACAAAGATGAAACATTGTGTTTCCTCATTGCTCAGCAGCTCATCCCTTAGGATCCAGAGGTCTCTAAGCTATGAAAACAAGCAAAACAAAACAAAACGAAACAGAGCCTGTCTCAGGGATGCTAAAGCCCTTTCACCCTCTTAGTTTGTCTTGATTTTGTCCATTCCACTTGGAGGAGGACCAGACATGATGGCCTATGTTGGGAAGACAAATCTAGTCTGTTTCTGAAGAAAGATGGTTGAACCCGAGAGGAAAGTCAGAGTTGACAAAGTCCTAGAGGGGTCTGACCAGAGAACCCTCGCTTCTTAGTAAGCGCCTGTGTCATGCTGCGAGTCCACCTCTCATCAGTGTGTGGGTAAACTGGAACTTCAATTTCTGTGGTGGAAATACACCACTATGGCCAAATTTAAGCTGTCCATGATGATGTCGTTAAAGGAGGAGTTGGGAAGAGATGGACGTATTCAGCTCTGACAGTTCTGTAGAAATGGCTACAGCACTGAGTGGAACCATTTTCTCAGGCCTCCCTTCCCCCATGTGCAGCTCTCTTCAGCACGGGGCCGTCCTGCTGCCTGAGAGTTTCTTTGAAGCATGGGGATGACTTGGATGCTTCCCAGGTAGAAACCATCAATGGCTCCCCACTTAAAATTCTATACTGCAGTTATTTAAAACCCTTATCCCAGCATTCAAGGCCTTTAAAATTTGGCCCCACTCTTTTTTTTTTTTCAGCCAAGTGCATGAACCATACAACATACGAGGTTGGTCCGGAAGGTATCCAGCCATGTAATATGAAAAATAGAGACAGGTATTGAGGAAGATACAAGATACAGTAAACATTGCACACAGAACAATGACGACTCAGTCTCCTTTGAAGTAGGCATCCTGGGACCTCACACAGTTCTCCCTAATCTCCATCAGCTGCCCCGTCATATTTTTCCTGAATCTCATCGGATGTCTGAAATCTCTTCCCTTTCAAAGGTGATTTTAGTTTTGGGAAAAGCCAGAAATTTCAGGGCAACAAATCTGGACTGTAGGGGTGCTGAGTCACCTGGATAATTCAATTTTTCACCAAAAAATTCTACTTGAAATGTGATGCCTGAGCAGGCCTGTTGTGGTGATGAAGCTGCCAATCACCAGTTGCCCATAGCTGCATCCTTCTGAATCATCCAAATAGTTTCTATGGAGGGATATTCAAGCTTAACACAAAATTTGATGCAGATTCTTTGCTCTACTGCTCAGTCATTTTGAATGCAACAGACACACAGTACATGTGCTCACTCAACAGCATCTACTGCCCCCACTGACTAGTGCAGTGAAGTCATCGTTGTTCACGCGTGCACATTCCAGTCCACTCTCCTTGGCTGCCAGGTTACATTGATGCCGTGCAAACTGTTCTCATTATATTAACAATGGCTGGACTTTTTCTGGACAGACCTCTGTACATCATATTCGGGCTCTGGTGGTCCCTCCTATTCTCCTTCCACTAGATTTTGCGTTCCTTATGGAGGAAGAGTCTGTATTACTCATCTTTGTCCATAGAGGTGAAGGGGGTCCAGAGTGAAAAGAATGGCCAGGCGGATTCTCCTCTAAGGTGGTGCTGTATGAGGAGAGATGTCCCCTTGGAGTCTGGCCCGTTGTGTCCTCCAGGCCTTGTCAATGATCGCTTATCCATCTTACAGAGGCAATGCATCTCTGATGTGAACCCAATGAACATGCTTAGGTTTGTTCCATTCTGAAAAACAACCCTTTTTTGCCGTCATGTTCCTCTTTAGATGCTACTCTTCTCCATCTTCCCTCAATGTTGGAAAAAAACTTGCAAAGCGGGTCTCCACTTTCCTGCCTCCCATATCTGCTGTCTCCCTTGCTCTGACATCTGGTCCCAAACTCCAGGAAATCCATTCTCAGGCATAGTCCAGTGACCCTGAACTGCCAAGTCCAATGGACATTTCTTAGTGTGTACCTGGCAGTATTTAATCTGCCAAATTTGACCTGTTGACCTTTGTCTCATGCTGAAACTCTTTCACTTTCTCTCTCTTGGCTAGTCTAACCCCCTTCCTGGATTATCCTGCCATGGTTTTCCTCTTAAAAGTTAGTATTACAGTACAGTTCTGGGAATGTAAAGTACAGCATAGGGAATATAGGCAATAATATTGTAGTAAGTATGTATGATATCGGGTGAGTATTAGACTTTTCAGGGGATCACCTCATAAGTTATATTAATGTCTAACTACTATGTTTTACACCTGAAACTAATATAATATTAAATGTCAACTGTAATTGAAAAGAACAATTTTTTAAGTTAGTATTTCTCCGGGGGTTTTCCTTTGGCTTCTTTTGTTGCTCTTCAACACTCCCAAGATGTCAGCACCCATCAACAAACTGGTGAGCCCGCAGTCCACAGCTCCAGCCAACTCCTCTCTCCTGAGCAATGGTCCCTGGAACCAGTTCCCCATACACCCTTAACCTTGGGCAGCCCACAGGCCTCCAGCATTCTTGAGTCAGAAATTCATCACCTGATTGCCCAGATCGGCAGCTCTCCTTGGGTCCCAGCTCATAACTCTCAGTCAGGACCCCCAGCAAGGAACCTGGAAAACATCCTAGACACACTCATCTCCCATACTTCCCTCATCTCATCCTGTAATTTCTGCTGCTTTTACCTCCTAAGTAATCTCCAAGTTTATTCCTCCATTTCTGTCACTGCCCCCAAATTTCCCACTCAGGCCCTCACCACCTCTCATCTCCCTGACCCAGGCTGGTCTCTGACCCATAGGAAAAAATTGTCAGAATAGTACTTTGGAAACACAAGTTTGGCCACATCTCTTTCTGCTTAAAACCTTTCTGCAGTTCCTTCTTGCTTGCAGTGCATGGTCCATACTCATACTCCCACACCCGTCCTGCATCTGCTCCACGGCCTGGTGCCTGCCTGCTTCTCCATCCATACCATCCTTACTCCCTGCCTGGCCCTCAGTATCCAGGGCCCACCAAGCTCCTAGTCATTCTGTACACTCAGTGTTTTTTTGCTTACTCGAGATCCTCTGCATGGAAGATCCTAAATTTCTTCCCCAAGTCTATCTCACGTGTTATGATTCTTTCCCTCTCAGATGATTCTCCTCTCACTGCCACCCACCCCCACATACAGATCCCCAACACTGAGATATCCCTCTCTGTTCCACCTCTCTCTCTCTCTCTCTCTCTCATGAGTATCTGTTGTGCCGTACTCCAGACTATGAGGGGAATATGCAGCCATGTAAGGTGCATCTTTTCATTCTTTGTGCTTGCCCCACACTGTGCACTTGATAAATTGTTTGAGCTCAACAAAGACAGCACTAAGCACCTGGTTAAAAGAAAAGCAGTGCACTCCAGGTAAGGAGGCAGGATGCAATTTTGTTTCTCCCTTTCTCCTTAAGGGCTGTGCACTCTTGGGCACGACCCGAACCTCTCTGTTTCTCTGTTTCATCCCCTGTAAAGCAGGGTGATAGCAAAGCACCTCCTCAGAGGGTTGCCAGAGGACTGACTAAGATAATGCATGCTGAGTACCTCCAGCGGTCAGCTCTGCTTATCCCTCGTGACACACAGTGGAACCCACAGGTTTACACACATTACTCCATTCACTTTTCATAACACTCTTGTGAAGTAGGTGTTATTTATCCATTTTTTCCCATTAAGGAAACTGTTGAGAGAGGTCGAGGCCCCCAGAGGCACGGAGTCAGTTAGAGAAGGAGTGAAGCTGCTCAGGATACCTCTCATTTGCTTCCCTGCTGACCTAGCTGCAGGGAGCTCCAGGGACAGGGAGTCCTCCACAGAGCCCCACAGAGACAGTTTCCAGCCAGCCAGGGAAAACCCTGCCATTGGGCAGGGGGTGGGGAAGCTGGAGAGGGCCAGGCTCTCATTGTCCCACATGCAACTTTTATAAAGCCCACAGAGCAGATGGGAGATTTTCTTGGACCATCGCGTGTCACAAAGTGTGTGTGATCGGGAGGCAACTCTTCTCCCCTAGGGGGTGATGTCTGAGCTGACAGCCTAGCCAGGTGCCCCATGAACAGACCTGCTTCTGCTTAATTAGAGGGGCCCCTGGGTGCTGGGGGGTCAGTGGAGGGGCACAGTGGCGGGTATCTGACCAGGCCTCTCAGATCCACCTTTTCCTATTTTGCTTGCATTTCCATACCCCAGGCTCCCCATCTGTGAAAGGCTGTTCGTTGTCCCTGCCCTCAGAGTTCATGTGCAGTGATGAATGCCCCTCAGTTGGGGATTGAGAGGCACATGGTAGAGATTCAGCCCCTATGAAGTCTCCTGTCCTTAGGGAGCTATAGCCTGTAGAGACATGGGCCTCCTATGCAAGGCTGGCCTTCCAGCTTCCTAGCCTCAGCACAGCATGGGCCCTGGGACACAGAACCCTGGAGCAGCAGGAGTCCTAAGACCTTTAGGAAATCCACCACTTTGGAGGGGAGTCACAAACAACAAAGGTCAGAAAAACATGTGTTTCTGATTTGGAATGAGTGGGCACATGGAGTGGGGAGCGGGGAGATCAAAGGGGCAGAGAGCTGGGAGGAAGCCTGTTGACAAGATGGGGATATGAAGATCTTTTTCATATTCTCGGTGATGTGGAAGAGAGATTTTCTGGGGGTAGCTCTGGTTCCAGCTAGGGCAGGAGGGTTGATGCCAAAGAAAGGGTCCCAGATCAAGGTCCTGGTGACATACTCCTGGCTCTGCCATAGTTCGTCCCACGGCCTTAGGCCCATCTTCTTCCCCTCATCAGGACAATGGAACATAACACCCAATTCATCCATTAACCCACTCATTATTCACATGTGTCTGTGGGCCAGACCTAGAGCAATTGCTAGGGATACAGAAATGAACATCTCTGCCTACAAGAGAGTGTATATCTGCCTGGGAAACGAAGCCACAGACTCCGCTCCAAGCAAGGTGAGGTCCAGGAGGAGTCTTGCTTAAATATATGGGAATACAGGGGAGGGGAACTGAAGTGGGCTGAAGAGTGGGCCCCAAAAGGACATAACCAGATCCTAACCCCTGTACTGGGAGTGCAACCTTATTTGGAAAAAGGGTCTTTGCATATAATTAACATAAATGTCTTAAAATGAGATTATCTGGGATTATCTGGATAGGTCCTCAATCCAATGACGCCTGTCCTTATAGGAGATAAACTGAGAGAAGACACAGACACAGAGTAGAAGGCCATGGAATGACTGGGGCAGAAAGTGGAGTGATGTCTCTGTAAGCCAAGGAATACCCTGGAATGCTGGCAACCACCAGAAACTCAGAGAGAAGCATGGGATGGATTCTCCCTCACAGACTACGAAGGATCCAAATCTGTTCACACCTTGGTTTTAGACTCTTTTAGAAGTGTGAAAGAGTACACTTCTGCTGTTTTAAGCCACTGGTTTGTGGTACTTTGTTACAACAGCCCCAGGAAACTAACATGGGCACTTGGCCATGTGCAGGAAGGTTGTCTGAGAAGGATTCTGAAGACTGTGACATTGAGAATGAGTCGTGAATCCAAGTAGAAGGTAGCTGGGCTGGGGGGAGGATAGCGGGGAGGCATCTGGAAGGAAGGCCCAGTATGGCATGGGCAGAGGAGAAGCACAGTGGGGACAGAGAGCCACAAATGATTTAGTAGGCCTGGAGCCTAGCAACTGGTGAAAAATGACACCAGAAGATGGATTTGCTTCCCAGAAATTTGCTCTGATTTACCCAAGAGTTTGGATGTTGTTCTGGGGTAACAGAGACTCATTTAAGGATTTCAGCAGAGGATTGACATGATCAGTGTGTGCTTTGAAAAGAGCACTCAGGAACCAGAGGGAAGAACAAATCAGGAGCTGAGCACCTGAGGCTGGGAGCTGTGTGGCAGCAATGCCAGCCCGGCATGATGGGAGCGAAGTGGCAGGGTGGGTGGGGGCGATGCAGACATGGAGTCCAGAGGATGGGAGGGCAAGTGGGAAGGAAACACCATCATCACCACCTGGACTGCCTGTTGTGCAAGGGCCCTAGGAGAACCCAGTAAGGGGTCTGTAATGCCATTGAGGGATGTAGAAAAAACAGCCTTGGAAGTCTATGACAAGTTTGGTTTGTGGACATGTTATATTGTCATAGGATTGCTAAGAGGATATATATAGTCAAAGTGCCCAGCATAATGACTGGCTGGGAGCTGTTCCATACTGGTTAGAAAGCTGGAGAAATAAGCCTAAGGGAGGGACATAGAACCTTATTGTCCTTTCCATATTTGGCTTCATCCATTGTGCTGGTCACAATAGGTGTTCAACGAATGCCTGTAGAGTGGAAATATGGGCTGGATTCAATCACCAGGTGCAAGGCCATAATAAGCCCAACATGCTTTGCAGCCAGGGATTCATTCCGCAGACCTCATCACCATCCACACAGTCACAGGGAGATCAATGGGTCTGGCTCCAGCTGTCGAAACTAGAAGCAGAGAGGGAACCTTGGACAAATAGTCCTCAGCTCAGCACTTTCTCCGTCTGGGAAGAAGACCAGGTAGGGAGGAGAGTACCAGGCTGTCAGAAGGTTATGAGGCCATAAATAAGAAATTTGTGGTAAATAAGCTGGCTAACATATCTGCTCACTGCTCTTTTTTATCACTCACCTAGAGAGCAAAATTCCCCTGCATCTTTTTTGCAGGCCAATAAATATCCTTCAAGGAGCCTGTATTTACATAGAGAGCAAGGGCAGGGGAGGCCGCTGCTCCCCAGGCCCTGTGTCAAGAAGGAACAATGTATGGCCCTTAAGAGAATGGCTGTGCGGAGAATCGATGCAAATGCAGTTTCTTTTCCCAGGATGATGCTCCTGAGCAGGGTTCAGCCCAAGTTCAAGGATTGTGCTCAGGCAGGTGGTGCAGGCCCTTGTCTGATCCAAGGATGTGAGTCTCTCCCTGAGGCTGGGCTCCCAGTCCCACGGCCCTACCTGCTCTACATTCGAAACTCTTTCTCCGAAATGACAGCAACATTCAGCATATACTAACGGACATTTAGATCAACCACCAGGTGTCAGTCCACAAAAGAATGCACCCAGGACCTACCGTAAATAGAGGCAAGCAGGACAGATAAGGTTCCTGCTCTCCCAATGTATAAGTAGCTGCAATCAGATGCTTGTACCCAGTATAGAAGGACTGCTTGAGCAACTGATGTACAAGCCGACAACTTGCTGTGGTTTGAAGAGGAGCAGGCATCAAGTGAGGGAAGAGGGTGCCGAGCAGAGAAAACAGCTGGCTCTGAGAGTCCAGGATAAAAGTACAAGGAAGCATGATGCCCAGAGGAGGTGTTAGAGCGTGGGACAGCTGGCATGCAGTCAGCAAGAAGAAAGCTGTCATGAAGTAGGACTGGAAGAGAAAGCAGGTGACTTCCTGCTGCTATGTGGCTCCTGCCTATACTCCTTCAGCCCTCAAGAACTTTGCCCTGTGGAAATGTGAAGAACACTTTGGGGTGTTAGGAGGAAATGGCATTCCCAGAGAACCCTTATTTCTGGAAAGAGCAATTGACAATTTTTCTTGTAACCCCAAGGGCTTAGTGTCGTCCTTTTTATCTTAGAATAATGCCCGGCACAAACAAGCGCTTAATATGTGTTTGTTGAACCACTGAATTAATGTATGGGGTCTTTTAGTGAGTAGACCTTTCGCGTATACTCACCTTTGAATGACTGGGGCAGCCAGCGCGATGGCACTGGCTTCCAGGCACTGAGGCAGCATTTTGCTTTCACCTTGGAGATGAAGGAGAGTGATGGTGGTCAGTGACTTTTCCAAGTTCACCCAACTGCTTGATGGCTGAGCTGAGACTGAACCCCCACTAGTGTGTTTGTTGAAAATATTTCAACATAATGCAGCTTGGAAAGAGAGCCAGGGAAAATGTGGGGTCCAGGGTAGAAGGCAGAGGGGAGGGGGGAGGAGAGTGGAGAAGAAAAGCGAAGTGTTGGGAGGGAGTAGAAGTCTTGTGCTCCGTCCTCTGACACTTGAGGCTTTATTCAGGGTCCTTAGTGTAATCATACAGAACATCTTTTAAACATTTACGTAACCAACAACATAAGCTTTTAAACACACACGAATTCACATTTGCCCACAGCACTTAGTTTTACTTTATAAAGAATGAAGAAAACTGCTTGCTGAACATCTGGCTGTTATTTTTCTGAACCCAGATGTGGTAAACAAGAAAGACAAGCCAATAGGCTCTACCTGCCAGGAGCAATTACCTGACAGTTCTTAAACTGAGCACGTGGTATGCCGTTGGACTCAGCTAAGCAGACTTACTCCTGTCCTGGGAAGCCTTAGATTCTCTAGAAGGCTGGTCTGTGTTTAATTGTATTCTTGGGGTCTCAGCTTTCAGAGACGGGAACTTACCCACTTTCTCCTAAGAGCTTCTCAGCGGCAGTGAAGGAGAAGGAATGGCAGAGGGTGCTTTGATGATGGGCTGCAGCCCACGGCAGTCACTGGACTGTGTTTCCTAGTGTATAGTGTCACTGTATTAACAGTTAGGCCCTTGTGGGGAAAGTCCTCCCTTCCTCTCTTGTCCCATAGAGAAGCCACTTTGCTCTCATTGACACCAGTGTCAGCACAGAGTAGGCCCAGTTGCCATCCACTCTCTGTTCCTATTCCTGTTTTCCAGCCCACAGTGATGCAGGGACATTGGATGGGGTGATGTGCTGCAGACATATCCATCTCAGGTTCAAGGGGAAAGAAATAGCGTGTCTCACTTTGGCCCTCTGGCCTAAGCAGCACACTCTAACGAGGGTGTTAAAGAAGAGTGATGTGGAAGGTGGTTCGAGGGGGAGACACATGCCTGTTTGCCTGTTCAGATACAGGAGACTTCCCTCCAGACCTGCTGCTGGCCCTCTGCTACACTGTATGCAGCCTGTCAGGGCCCTGGGAAGTGGAGTTAGTGGGAGGATTGGGAGATACGGCACATGTTGTATCAGCAAAGCAGAAAACCTTATTATCAGCATCTGTTTTCTCTCCTGGTGATCAATAGGGGTTAGTTATGTTTAGGAGTAAATGCTTGCTGCATAGAGGGGCAGTCAGGGAGGCAACTGGTCAACCCAAACCGTGACTGGCCATGAATGCTGGAAGAGACCTGGCTGTTTATGTCCCAATTACCTGTGATAGGCTTTGAGACTGGCCAAGTCCTTTGCCCCAGTGGGGATCAGAGTCTCTACCCTGCTGTCTTCACAAGGTAATTGTGCAGCTCCAGAAAGAGTATACATGTGAATATTTGGAGAACTGCTGAGTGCACTGTACATGTGTAAAAGATAATTGGTGGTGCACTGTGAGGCCATTAGAGCCTGACCCAGGCTCTAGGCTGGGTAGGGAGACTGGGTACGGAGAGAAGGCAGTAGCCCACTTGCTGGTACCAAGAGACTGAAAAGCACTTATCCACACACAGCCCGTGTGGCACCCACCCCCAGCACTTCCAGGCACTGAGGCCTGGCTGGGCTGCACACACATCCCTGTGATTGTCCTCCTGCTCCTGCTTTGCTCTTGATGTCATTTATCCCTGGACAGACCTTTGGGGGAAGGATGATTTGCAAAGAAAGTCCTGGATGTGAAAATTCTGTTAGTTCTTCCAGTCAGTCTGTGATCTTCAGCAAACCATGTACCTTTTCTGCACCTTAGTTTCCTCATTCTTTCAGTGTGTTAAATACATGCCCTGATTCACTCACATGGTTGCTTAAGAATCAAAAGAGAGCATGGATATGAAAATGGTTTGCAGGTTTGAAAGCTCCTTATACGTGTAAGGCATTGCAATGTTATGTTTAGTTTTATCCCATCCCAGTCCTTAAATAGAGGCCAGACTGTTAGAGGTTGTTTAACTTGCTTCCCAGACCCAGCTCATGCCTCATTAAATATCAACCAAGGTGGTATATAATAAAGAATTCCACGTTGAACCCAATATAGGTGGATAGACAAACATTAACCCTCCAACCCAAAGCCTAGTTCCCATTCCTCCAGACACTTACGCCAAAATCAATCTTCTCAGGCTCATAAAGAAACCTAGCAGCCTCTCAGCAGGGCTAAGACCCCTGTCAGTTGCCCTGTAGGTGCACTCTGGCTTTTGGAAATGAGATGGGGATTCATTTACAGGCACCGAAGTCTCAGTGGTCCTCTCTCTGCTGCGTCCATTCCTTCTGTACAGCAGCAGCTGCATCTGTGGCAAGCCTGGCAGCGTCCCTGTTCTGCTGGAGCATTTCCCAGAGTCCTTCCATTGGCTCCACTGTCTCCAGGCCCTCGAGTTGGATGGGGATGCCTACTCTTAGGGAATTAATTTCGTAACATTGTCACTCGCTGGTGGGCCCAGTCACACCTTCACGGTAGGGCTGATCATTATGTACTCATTTGAGATTCACAGCAGCAACACTGTTTGTAATATATTTGGCGGGGGCCGGGGGAGGGTGTTAAAGAGGTTGTCACAAAATCTTGTTTGAGTAAAACGCAGGCAGTTGGAAATGCAAACGCTCCCTCCTAGGAACATGCCCCTTTCCATTCAGTCCTTCTTCAGGTTCGCTGTGTCTGAGACTAGGTGCTGGGATAACAGATGAGGAGCTGTGAGAACAGCCATCCAGACTGGGAGCCTTGATTCGGCCACCTCTCTTCCCTGTGACCTTGGACAAGTTATTCCCCTTTAGGTGACGAGTCTTCAATATCACACAAATGTCATTCTCAAGAACTCAGGTGATGATTAACTAAGATAAAGGATGTGAATGTGCTCGGGGAATTTTAATCAACCAAGATCATAATTAGCATTGCTGCTGGAATCTGTGGAGGGCTTGCCCTGAGCACCTCATACGTGGTAACATACACAGTCCTCAGGACAAGCCCTCAGAGGGGTTGTCATTTGTCCCCTCTACTGAACCAGCTCTAATGGAGCAATGTGATCTTCTTTGGTGAGCAGATGTAGGGTGTGCTGTAGGACTCCCAGGCAGGGAAGCCCCCAGCAGCTTCCCAGAGCAGGTCATATCTGAGAAGAGTATTAAAGGGTGAAAAGAATGTCATCCATCTGAGAAAGGGGAAGGCACACTAGCACGAGTGGAAGCTGCGTCCCATTCGAAGGCATGAGGTGGCAGCCAGGGGTGCGTGTAGTCGGAGCACAGGGCGAGCATGTGTGTATCTGTTGGGGAGAAGGCCAGTGATGTGGCCAGAAAGGTATTCTGAGAGTTTATGTGGACACTTCTTAGCTTGTTGCCAGTATCTCCCAGTGCTCCAGAAAGGATCAAAAGCAACGTTCTTATATTATCTCATTTTGGTCAAAAAAAGTGGCAGGAAAGTTGTACCACATCCAAATGGGCCTTCGTTTTTGATAAGTGCAGGCCCCACCTCCACAGAGAGAGTTAGCGATTCACTTATCATTAAAATCCACCCAGGAACCTAGAAGCAGCTTCAACCTCTTCTCGGGCTTGGACACCAGAAACCGCTGCTGTTGTAGAGACCCAGTCCCTCCAGAGCATGGCTGACCACAGCGGAGGACCAAGACAGTGAGGTTCTCCTGCTCCAGAAGAAGCTTTGCTCTGCCTCCTGGTGCTCACAGCTCACAAGAACCACCCATCACCCAGAATGTCAGTGACATGAGGTGGTTACACCTCTGACCTGACTCCTGGAGAAGGTGGTGGAAAGGAAGCAGGCTAAACTACTTCCCCACTTAGATCTAAACCATTTGGATTGTCCTCCAATCAGCAATAGAAGCTATCCACACTGCAGGCTCTTGCCAAGGAACTCAGCCTGGAGCCAGTTCTTGGCCCTGAGCTCAGCTGAAACAATGGAGAACATTGGGTGCCTTCCTGACCACTCCACAGCTGAAAGGCTGTTTTCACACATGGTATCTGTAGGGAAGTATCTCCAACCACTCTTCCAAGTGGTTTTTAGTCTATAGTTCATAGATGCCTACAGTGTTAATAGACTGATACCTGAGATTTCGGAGATCTGAAAAATGTGCAGAATGTTGGGTGCAGGTATATTTTGCTAGAAGAGGTTCTTTAGGTTTTTTAAGGTTCTTCAAAGAGGTGTCAAACTGTACAATAGATTATGAATCTCCACTCTAAGGATGGTTAAGTTTGGTTCCTACATTAAGAAGACAGCCAAAGAAGCCACCTCTCCTGACCTTATTTACTTAGGTCTTGCTGCGAGCACACATCAATATTATGGTCCAGCTCTCAGGAAAGGCCAGAGGAAGATTTCTCCCTCTTCTGGTTAACCGTTATTGAAGGCATGACCCATTAGTGTTTGGTGTTCTTCCATCCAAAACCCATGCATAACATTCTTTGTAAAAATTGGTACTAAGAAAAAGTTTGCACCCACTGATGAAGAAGTGTGAAGAAGTGTGGTTTTTTTCCCCTTTTCTCAGTAGGTGAGATCTATATGACTCCCTCAAGATGTTTCCCCTTTGCCCTGGCTGCCATGAAGTTTTGAGTCACATTTGATGCTCACTTACTCAACAATTTTTATTAGCACCTATGTTCAAAAGCACACTAAGCATTGGGGTTAGAGGAGTGAACCAGGCAGGTGTGTTTTCTGCTCTTAAAAAATGACTTCATGACACCAGGTTTGTGTGTATATTATTATTATTATTATTATTATTATTATTATTATTATTTCACTGCAGATAGTAAACAGTGGCAGTAGCAAACACATAATACCATTCATTAGGTCCAGGCACGATCTAACTGGTTTACATGGGTTAACTCATTTAATGGTCCTAAGACACAATGACCCTAGAGGTTGGTACCATTATTATCATAGTCTAAATATAAAAAGTTAAATAACCGGCTCATAGCCCCTGTGCTAACAAGCAGCAGAGTCAACATTCAGAACCTGGACCTCTGACTCCAGGCACTGAGGTCAGGCCTGGTGCCCACACTGCCTCTCTCAGAGCCGGGTGCCTTGTGGAAACAATACTGTGTGCTCATGTAGCACACTCCACTCAATGGGGCACCGTACACTCATGGCTGATTTAATCCCTGCCATGACCTTGATTAGTAAACACTGTTATTTTCATTGCTGAGAGGACAACGCTGATGCTCAGAAAACTGAAATTATTCTATGCGCAGAGGCCAGGCTGGCACAGAATAATTTCAGAAATCAAGCCCTATGAGACCAAGTGCTGAGGGCTTCTCCCAGCATGCACTGACTCCTCCCTCCTGGCTCAGGTTTGTTTGTCATTGGAAAAGGCCCTCAGTTTGCGTGGGGAGTAGGGAGAATCAACACTTGGTGCATTTCATTTGAATACTACCAGTAAATGGCAAAGTGTCCGGTTGGCCTTTGTTCGCAGTATGACTAGAGCCCTCTGGTAATACTGACATGAACCTTGAAGTTCATTGACCCTGAAATCTCTGACGGTTGTGGGGCCTCAGAATCTTTTCAGAGATTCTGATGCAAGTTACAAACACGATGTTCCGAACCAGGTCACCCCTGGTCCCCTGCCTTGTTTTTTTCTGACCACCAAGCCATTTCAATTATAATTTCTCAGTTTTTAGAATTAGCTCTCCAAAAGAGTCTCATTGCTTGTTTTCTGCAGATCTAAATACCTTTCTCCTTATTGTTGAATAGAGGCACATTTTTTTCCTGCAAAGGGGAAGAAAGGGAAGTGTTATTTTCAACTCTCAGGATAACGTATCTTTGATTAATGTATATTGCAATCATCACAGAATACACAGCTGTCTATTAACAGTGGCACCAAATTAGTTGAATAGATTATCAAAGAACAGCAGCCTCAACTCCACTCTGAGGTGCAGGCTTGTCTTTAGAACATTAATCTCGTTGTGAGTTAGAGTCTGATTCCAATTTCCCTGACAGTAGGCAAGAAAGGGAGGAAGAGTGATCAAATACACCAGGGGCAGTGAGTGCTCAGATCTCCATAGGGCTGAAGAAAGAGAGCAGCCTGGTTTTCTTAAAATGATTATTCCAAAGGGATGAGGAAGGTGGAGAAGGCATGCAAGGCGCTGTGAGAGTGGGAGGTGGGACCCTGGGACACGTGGGCATGGGAGTGGGCCCGCCGTTTCCAGAGACAGGCAGAGGGGCTGACTGTAGGGCTAGTCTCTCTGTGGGCACATGCTCACTAGCAGGCACCATGGTAGGAAGCAAGAAAAGGGTGAGGGAAAACGTGGCAAAGTAACCAGAGCCCCTAAAGGCTCAGGCACGCAGCCCCGAATGGAGCTCTGGACCTGAATCCCACCCCCAAGAGAAGGCTCAGGTTCTGCCACAAAGCTGAGCTGGACCTCTGGGGACAGGGGCATCAAGAAAAGTCCTAATCCTCTCCGAGCGAGCCTGAGGTTCTTAGTATCATTGGTCCCACTGAGCAAGTTTCCACCCAAGCCTAGCAAAGCCCAGCTCTCCAACATATAACCCATATCTCTCCTTCTATGTTTTCACACAGTCAGACTCCCTTTACCGTCCCAAACAATTTCACCACCACGTGCTCAGACACCCACATTTACACACACCATCAGCATGGGTGCAGTTTTTAAAGAAGGAAGCTGCACAATCCTTTACCTAATTCATCAGCCTCACCTTCATGTGTCTTCTAGGTACTCATCTCCATCCTTCTTCACCACTGTCTCCCCTTTCAGCTCACCTATGTGCTCACTGTTCCTCAGGGTCAGCAAATTTTGTGGTGTCTCCATTCTTTCGCATATGTTGGTTTCCTATGTGGGATACTCTTTTTCTCCTTGTTCACTTGAAAACCTCCCCCTTAAAGTTCAACAATCAGCTCAACAGTCACTTGAGCAGGATAAAACCCTCGTATAACAATGCCCCTTCTCTCACACCTGGACTCCAGCATCCTCTCTTTCTTTCTCTCTTCTGACTGTACACACATATATGTAGCCCCATCATGAGGGGAAGAGTTAAAGCTCTGTCTGCTTGACCTCCTGTGTGTGAATGTCTCAAGATCTTTGCTCCCAATCACAAGGACTGGTTCACAGTAAGTTGTTAGAATGAGTCAAGGGTCACATTCATCTTTAAAGACTTTCCAGGTTCCTCTTTCACCTGCCTCCACCTGTCAGACTCCATACCAGGCATGTTCACTCATTTATCCTGGGAAGGGAAGGGTGGTTTATATGCCAAAGGACAGAGGAGAAAGCTGCAGCTCAGAAGAATTAAGCATTGTGCTCAAACCCCAGAGCTAATAGGCAGAGCTTTGAGCTTGGCCTTCCTCAGCCCAAAGTCTTCCACAGGCCCGCACCACCTCCAAGAGAGTCAAAGTTCATGAGCTAGAGCGTGTAAGGTTCAAGTTTTGTTTTAGATGACACTCTAGTGGACAGCGCTGGGACTAGGGCCAGGTGAGAGAGGTACAAAATTTAACAAGGCACTTTTCTTAGGAGCCAGTCCTCCACTGGCACAACCCAGAGAGTGAAGGCCTTCTTAAAAGTTGTGCCCCACATACCTCACTTGCCTCACCATAGTCCCAGCCCTGCCAGGGACTCAGTCAGGAGAAGGGGCTTTTGTTTTGTAAACATTTGGATCTCGGGATTGGCTGTTGACTTGCCTGTGTTGAGGTTTTTTGAGCACCAGCTCTGTGCTGGGCACTGGCTGCGGAAGGGAGGGGAGAGTTAGGGTGAAATAGATGCAGAGCCTTGCTCTTTCTCAAGAGGTCAGGAGGAGAGAGATGTCCCAGGCACAGAAAACAGCAGATGGAAAGGCACAGAGGCCAGACTGCAGGGCTGTTCTAGGAGCCTCATTTTATAAGGTGGCTGTGAAAAAGATCAGGTGGCAGGTTGGCACCTGCAATGTGCCAGCCCTAGGCATTGGCATTGCATCTGAAGGACAGCAAAGTTAGTACCTCTGGAGTCACAGGACTGGGTTTACCGGATGAGGGACTGTGGCTAAGGGCAGATGGTGCTGGCGAGACGTGCCTAAAGCAACTGCCATCTTCCAAGCCATCACCCTAACCTCAGCCATGCCCAGTGCATCAGAGGGCCCCACGGTGCCCCCACCTAATGTTTTTGCACATGCTCATCCAGCTCCAGCACCTAGTCCTGTTGAGAGTCCACAGAACAAGCCAGGTGGCAGCAGAGGATTCTGGCCCAACACCACTGCTCATACCCCAGCAGGGCAAGGGCTGGCTTTGTAAAGCCGTGACTGGGAAAATCATCACAGTGGAGTGGGGGGGGGTGGGATTGGCTGTGATTTCCCCCTTAAAGTTCCTCTGCTCCATCCTCTGCCGTGACCCATAAATTCACTGAGATGAAGTCATTCTCCAGTCATGGCTGTAAAATTCAGCCACATAGCTAGGGAGTTTGCAGCCGAGTTAGATTATAAAATAAAACCAGGGATCTGGAGGAGGAGGGTCAAACCCGAGAGCTCTGGGGGAGGGGAGAATGCTGTTCTGGTCTCTTTAACAAGGACCAGCAGGTTTTCAGCTTTGTAAGACTCTTCGCCCGACTCTCCCATGTGCCCCCAAGTCCTTTTTGTAAGGCATCATTCTTGCAACCACCCTGGTGCTTCCTCAATGTTAAAAAATAAAACTAAAATAAAGGAAAAAAATTTAAACCAGACTGCATGTTTTCTCTTTCCTCCTGAGTTTGAAACATGCCTCATTATTCCGAAGTCTGAAATTTAAGCAGAGTCTGATGGGTAAGAGAAACGCCAGACCCAATGACTTTCTCCTCGGAGATTGGAACAAGATGTGGTTCTGGAGAGAATGTCCTCCTGATATCAGGATGGAGCCTGAGCTCAAAGAGTAGACAGTGCAAGAGGCAGACATTGACATTCATCGGCTGGACATAGGCATCACACCTTCTTCCCTTCCCTGACCCCAAATCCGTTCTTTCCTGCAGTGGGAAAAGATAAAAATAGGCTCCTACGAGTGTGTGTTGAATACCTACTGTGTGCTAGGCATGGTACTAGGTACTTGCACATGCCTTTGGTCTTTAATAACCTGGGAGGTGGGTAATAGTTTTGCTGTACAGATGAGGAAACCAGCAGAGGTCAGATTACTCAAGGGCAATCACCTAGGGAGAGTCAGAGCCTGAATTCAAACCCAGATCCATGTTATTCCCAGGACAGTTCTTGATTGCAATTGAGTTCTGAGATTTTTGTAGTGCCATGGAATGCAGAGCTAGAAGAGACATCGAGAAAGCTTCCTACCTGCAGCCCACATCTCAAGCCTTCTGTCTTCCCCAAATAAGAAAGACCTTTTTTTCTTTTGAGTGTCCCTGGAATTCTTAGAATAACGACGACCTCTAAGGGTTCATTTTAGTTGTGTACTGGTAAATGTTAACACAATTTCAACGAAACCTCAAAAAGCCTTGATTTGTGGTATTCGCTGATTTCCATGCTATCATACTCTAACCATAGCTAATTTCAAGCTGTCAAAATGAAAATAGAATTAGGTGGTATCAATATTATCACCACATAGAACAATAGAGTATTTCCACAGTGTAGATGTAATAGATATTACAAAGTTCTATAGTATAGTTATATAGTGTTTACACTGTCCAGATAAGACAGATATTGTACAGTTATACAGTAATTCTACCACACAGATCCAAGGGTGAAGACATGTCCTTGCCTCTTGGCGCCTCACCTGGAGAACGTGGAGGTACTTTGCATGTGACAGGAGACCCAAAAATGCTCCCTATTCGATAGACTACAGTTCTCACCAAGTGTCCCCAGATATCTTAGAAATAAGCTGAGTTTTAGAATTAACTCAGGAAGACTGTGTATTGGAGACAAAAGAAGCCTGCCTTCATTTGCTATCCATTGCTGCGTAACCAATTACACCAAAACTTAGTGGCTTAAAGCAATAAACGCATTAAAAACAAAACCCAATAAACATCTCACAGCACCTGTGGGTGAGGACTCTAGGCATGGCCTCCCAGGTCCTCTGGTGCAGGGCCTCCCAAAGGCTGAAGGCAAGTGGGGGACTGAGGAGGCCTCTCTTCCACACACACTTAGGTGGCTGTTGGAAGGGCTCTTTTCTCTGGGATTCGGACCGGAGGGCTCAGTCCCTCATCAGCTCAAGCCCACCCTCGGTTTCTTGCTTCGTGGAACTTGCCATCAGGAGGCCCACAACATAGCAGCTGGCTTCCTTCAGAGAGAGCAAGCGAGGACACATAGATGGAAAATGTTGTCTTTTATAACCTAGTTTTGCGTGTGGCACCCCTTTACTTCTGTACTGTGCTCATTAAGGGGCACTTGCAAGGTCCCACCCACAGCCCAGGGAAAGGCATTACACAATGGTGTGAATTCCAGGAGGAGACCATTTGGGAGGCCACCTGCCATAGAAGCTAAGTGATAACAATAATAACTGTTATTATTTATTGAGCACTTGTCATGCTCTGGGAACTGTTTTGAGTGTTTTTCATATAAAGTCTTAATTTCTATACAATACAGGAGGTTGGTCCTGTGAACCCCATTTTGCAGATGAAGAAACTGAGATTTCAAGAGGTTATCCAATTATCCCCAAACAGTCTAGCGAAGGAAGTTGAAAGAGCTGTGGAACCAGCAGTCTGCCTCACCTGGAACCCGTGCTCTGGGACCAGGACTGTCTCTCCTGAAAGGTCATTTAGTGACTCAGGATTCTTCCCTTTTTGCAGATGAAAAGTTCAAGAGCCAGAGAGCTTAAGTAATGGTCTGAGGTAGCACAGCAAGTGAGGAGCAGGGGTAAAATTTAAGTCTTAGTGATTCCTGGGTATTCTGATTTCTGAAGAAAGAATAAAGTGGCAGACAATAAATCCACAAAGTAGTACTGGACTCTCTCCTTTCCCCTTCAGCTCTCTAGAAACTCTAGGAGACTGATACTTGGCCTTGCTCTGAGTGTCAGCTGGCAGTCCAGCTGCCCTTCACCCCAGGTTCTGGCATTAACGTGTTGGCCCTCAGTTGTACCTGTGGCTAATCCATGTTCCTTTTCTAGGATACTTAAGCTTACCTTGGTTGGGGTGGGGGTGGGAGACACAAAAACAGGTCTGTCCCGGACATCAGAGTAACGGACTGGATTTAAGTTCTCCTGGGGGCTTAATAAAAGGTGGTAGTTTGAACAATGTTTTTGTGATAGGCCTTCTGTTAATACTTATCTAGATAATGTATCCTCCAAATGGCCTGAGCGCAGCATTTGGGACATTACAGAGATTTTGTGATGTTGTTCTACATATGGTATTTCTGCACTGGTTTTTTTTTTTTCCTTTCCACTTGCATAATTTATTTTACGATGAAGGTGGTGATGTCGAGGGAATAGAGGCTGGAGGAAAGGTTAGGATTTCAAAGGACCCAGCCAGAGGCATTTTTGGAGCCCAGAGGGAGACAGGGCCTCACATTCTTGAACACAAGGGGAAACAGGAGGATTGGAAGTTTAGTGAGACTGCGAGCCCTGTGGCTGACAAACACCAGCCGTGCTGAGTACATATTACATCCTGGCCTGGCAGACGTCCTCTCCTTCAAAACCACACAGTCCATTAGCCAACTCATGGCAAAATGATGCACCAGAGTGGATGCATGAAATTCCTGCTGATGTCCCCAGGAATCCCCAGGTCCAAGCAGTCCTCCCTGCCCTAATCAGACCAACAGAGATAACTGTAGTGAGGGTGGAATCTGAATACTAGGAAGAAGTCCTGCCTTACAAGTACCAGGCACCAGATCTGGGCCCTATGTTTTATGAATTTACTCATTCCACGTAGCTAAATGCTTACTCTGTGCCAAGAAGAGTAGGAGGTGCTATAGACACAGGATGAACAAAATGTAATCAGCACTGTAAGGGAACTCCCAGCCTAATGGAAGATGCAGATGGCACCTAAAGCAACTACAAATATACAATGTGATAAATGTGTAGACAGAATGCAGCCAAGACTGGAATGGAGGCACGGACAAAGGGCACAGAGTCAGTCATAGGAGTGGTGAAGAAGGATTTTGGAGAATCAAGCTCGAGTTGAGTCTTTTAGGGCAAGTAAGCCAGGCAGAGAAAGATGAATATGCAAAGCCACAGAACCTGTTTCTTTGTGGACATGTATGAGGCTTTTCCTGACATATATACCCAGGAGCAGAATTTCAGAGTCATTAATTTCACCATGTACAACTCTCTCAAACAGCTACAATGTAATTCTTACACTGTGTGTGAGGGTATCCATTTTCCCCACACCTGCACTATGAATTAATGTTTTCCAACTTTCCAATGTTTGCCAGTCACTGGGATATAAAATGGCACCCACCTGAATGTGCGTTTCTGTGTTTTCTTGATGATTTGAGCATCTCTTCAGAAATGTATTAGCCATTTGGGTTTACCTGTGAATTGCCTATTCATAACCTTTGCTCATTTTCTAGCTATTTTCCTTTCTCTCTTTTTTCTTCTTTTTCTTTTCTTTTTTTCTTTCTTTTTCCTTTTTCTTGCTGCTGATTTATAGGAATTGCTTGGACAATCTACTTATTAATCATTTGCTGATTTTAGACATTGCCAAAGTCTCCCTCCCAAATTGTCATATACCTGTTAAGGTTTATAACGGTGTACTCAATGAACACAATTTGGATATAAATCTATCTTTTTCCTTATTGTTTGTGCTTTTGGAGTCTTATTGGAAAAAATATTTATGAGTCCAGAGCTTTTTTAAAAAACCACATTTTAAAAATTAGTTTTTAGTCTCACTTATCACACCCGGGTCTTTAAACCACTGGAATTTATTGTTATAGAGAGAACGAAATAAAAGGCTCAACTTTATTTTTTCTCTGCACAGAAAGGTACTATTCCTAACATAATTTACTAAATAGTTCATCCTTTCTCCCAATGATTTGTGATGTTAACTCTACCATATACCTGTTTGTAGATAATTCTTCCTGTGGCTCTTGCATTTCCACACATCTTGTGATCAGAATCTGTGACAGATTTTGTTTACAATTATCTTTTTAAGGATATTTATACAGTAAACAATCTTAGATATAGAGACAGAGTCTCCATGCAGAGCAAAAAGTAAAGTTTTATTTGCCCAGTATAATACAGATAATCTCCCTCCCTCTCTCTCTCCCTTTCTCTCTCTCCCTCTCTCGCTTTCTGAGACAATGTATACTGTGAAGATTTGAGTTCCTCTCCAGTCTCTTAACCCACTGTGTGCACAGGCTCACCTAGACCTCCTTATGTCAGTCTATAGCAATCGGGACCCAGGGAACTAGCACAAATGCTGGTACTCTGGCTATTGCTCTTGGCATAAGCCATAAAGTGTGCTTTGTCTTTGATCTAGGCATCTCATGTATTCTGCCAACAGCCATGAAACTGTGGCAGACTAACTTGTTAACTTGCAAATAGCATAAAAATCTCAGTTTTTGACAACACCAAGTTCTCTTGGGACTTGAGACTTTATAATTTTTTTGTTACTGTATTTGTCTTTTTCATGCTATATATACCAGTAGCACTAGTTTAATTAGCATGACTTTGTAATAAGTCTTGATGTCTGTCTAGTAAGCCAAGTTCCCAACTTTAGTTCCTATCAATAATGACTTAATTATTTGTTAGGATTCATTGTTTTGCATAATTATTGGAATCTGTTTGTTAAGTTGTCCATAAAATATTCTTAGGGTTTTGATGAAAATTATTGTGAATGTACAGGATAATTTGGAGAAGAATTGACATCTTTATAATGTTAAGTTCTTCCAGTCATGAACTATATTTTTTCCCTAGGTTTAAATTTTCTTAATAAATGTTTTATATATTTATTAAAGAAAACATGTTATTAAAAATTAAAAAATACTTATTGATTTTAAGAGGGAGAGAAAGAAAGAGAGAGAGAGAGAGAGAGACATTGATTGGTTGCCTCCCATAGGGGATCAAACCAGCAACCCAGGTATGCGCCCTAACTGGGAATCTAACCTCCAACCTTTTGGTGTACAGGAAGACGCTCCGGCCAACTGAGCCACATCAGCCAGGGCTTAAAGAAAACTTTAATAAGTTTATTGCTACTTTGTAGTTATGGTTGTTATTATAAATAATATTTTATATTATATTTTTGTTTTTAATGGAGGTAAAGAGTCAATTATTACTTTTGACATTTTGGTCTTGCACATGGTGAAGTTGTTAATTTTTCCCTTTAGTTCTTAGAGTTTGCTGATTGTTTTGGGCTTTCTACATAAATTATCATATCATCTGTAAATGATTGCCACATTTTTCTTTTCTTTACATGTTAACAAGAACCTCTGGAATTATGTGCCTCAGTAGTGATAGCAGCTCTACTTGTTATAATCCTGACCTGAGAGGAAATTTCTCTTAAGTATAATGTTTTTCTACCTGTATACCATACAGTTTTGTTAAATTAAGGATGTGCTCACCTATTCATTTTTGTATAAGTAGTTTTTAAAAAATTATAAATTAGTATTTAACTTCTAGCACTGACTAAGGTGGTTTTTCTCTCAGCAATATGTTGAATCACATGAATAGACGGTTCTCTTGGATTCTTGGGTTAAACATGGACAGTACTAAGGGGGAGGAGGGAGGCTGGGGGGGAGGTGGGGCTGGAGGGGAAGGGAGGGGGAGGGTAGAGGATGCAAATAACTGTAATTAAACAAAAAAATTATAAAAAAATATCCTATTTAATCATGATGTATTTTAAAATATATATACCATTATGTTTAGTTGTCTAAGCATATATTTAGGAGTTTGGCATCAATGTGGACCACCACAGAGATTTTGGTGTTTACTCTGAATGAGATACTCACCAAAGGTATCCCAGTGCAGGAATGACACCTGATTAATGGTTTTAGATGGATCATTCTGGTTGCACACAGAATGGAAGCAGGGAGACAAGTTAATTAGCCTATTGTCTTTTCAAGTCCAAATACAAAATGATGATTTGGAGCCAGTAGCAACATTGAGGGGGATGAGGATTCTGAATGCTGGGTCTATTTTGAAGGTCAGGCCAACAGAATGTTTTGCTAGATTGAGCTGCTGCATACAAAAGAAAAAAGAGTCAAGTTTTGACAAGCAAGCTGAAGAAGAGAGTCATCGCTGCATGAGATGAAGGATAATGCAGTACAGCAGATTGTTGGGGAAACCAGTGGGAGTCGGTCAGTGAAATGAACAGTTTACTTTGGGCCATGGCGAGCATGTTGGGGAGCTAGGGAACTTATTGCAAGGAATAGAGGACCTGTCTTAAGGTCAGCCTTCCATAAACACTGCCAGTCACCTTGCTTCAGAAATGGTCTGATGAGGGTCCTGCCATGCCACTGATGCCCTGCCATAACCAAATACTAGAGAAAACAGGATTTCACATTTGCCGTGATCACAATTGCTATCAGCTCCATGCTACTTCTGTACCCAAATGCAACTGTGCAATCACTGCTGTTCCTAGAAACATCCAAGGCCTCTTAGCCTCCCCTCTCACCAACAAACACACACAGATTCTGTGCTGAGTTTCTTTCCTGCAGTTGCTCAGCTCCAAATCCAGCTCTCCAGCAGGTGATTAGTGGGCTCACATGCTCATGCTAGCTGCAAAGAAGGCTGGGTAAGTACGTGTTCTGATTTATCGCTTGGGAAAAGAGGGCTCATAAAGCAATATACCTATGAAACACAACAAGGATTCAAACGGTTCTGGGAAGTAAGAAAATGGAGTATCTATTAGAGTTCCTGGGTCACTTTTATTCCCTTTTTTTTCTTTCATCTCTTACTTTTGGTCCCTTTTGTTCAAACAACTAAATTCATTTGTATTTTATGTGTATGTGTGGACTGTCCATTTCTATTGTTAATTATTATTCCATTATATGAATATACTTTTTTTTGGTTGATGCACATTTGGTTTTTTCCAGTTTGAGGCTCTTATGAATATAGCTTCTATGAACATATTTGTGTAAGAGTTTATGTAGACATGTTTCTTTATTTGCCTAGGTAAATACCTAAAGGTAGAAATGCCGAGTTATTGAGCAGCTGTATATTTAGTTATAAGAAACTGCCAGATCTTTTTCCAAGCTGGTGACACCATTTTATATTCCCACCAGGAAAGTGTGATAGTCCTGTTTGCTCCATACCCTCACAAACACTTCATATTCCCAGGACTTAAACCTAGCTCTGTATCACTACAGAATATACCTCCCTGCCTCCCTGCCTGCCCTTTGACATTAGAAAATGTGTACCCTTTGCCATAAGAACACGTGTTCATTTCTGCACGAAAGGAAGTTTTCTATAAAGCTTGTTCTTGGGCTGACCTTGATCAGTCCCCTCCCTGGACCTCAGCTTCCTCTCTGATGCGCTTCGGAGAGGTGATCGTTTAGCTTCCTTCCAGTGGTGACGTTTTCCTGTGAGCCTTTCCAGTCTAAGTTCTTTCTTGGGTTCCTTTTCCATCTGTCACTTGACACCATGCAATTGATTACATTTCTTTAACTGCCTTGGAAAAAACCTTGTATTTTTTAAAAAGCCCTTAAGTAAAATAAAGTTTCATTTTGCTAACAAAGTTGAGAAAGAAAAAGTGGAAGGGGATGTGACAGTTATTGAACACCTACTGTGAGTTATGCCCTCACAGATCCAGGCTCTCATTCAGCTGCTGGGAGCACCCCAGAATGCAGTTCTCTTCCCAGTGACATTTTTACCTACGTTCCACTTTTCCCTCCAACTCGGCCACGCTTCCTCATCCAGCCTGTGGTTGGTCCCTGCCTCATGCGTGTTTGGCTCACATTGCCATCTTAAATAGGCCCGGGACAGCTTATTTAAAACATCAGCTCCTCCTACTCCCATCAACTGTTCTCTTTGGCTTCTCCACCTCCCTCTCTTTTTCCCCATATTAGCACCATCCAACTAACATTTTATATATTTATTTATTTTTCCTCCCCTCTCCCACCTGCAACTAGAATTTAAACTCCATGACATGGGGAATTTTTGTCCCTTTTGTTCACTGCTGAATCTCATATACTAGGCACATAGTAAGCAATCAATTTATATTGAAAGTATGAGTGAGTGAACGAACAAATGAGTGAAAAGAAGAAACAAATTCTGAGAAGGTGATTATCTTGTCCAAGGTGACCCTGGTAGTGAGCCATAAGTGTGGGGACAAAAAAGTAAATGAAGCCTGGCTACTGCCTGTCTAAGTTGACAGAACAGTCTGGTAGTCAAGGTTGTTGGGCAGTGACTAACTGTGATGAGATTTGAAGACTTTGACCTCAGACTTCCTTGTGTTTCTCTGAACCACACCACGCCCGCACCCTATTGATTTTTGTATACATGGGAACTTACTACCGCAGAGTTACTGTTTAAACTACTAAGCACAGCATGCTGTTCCTGCTTAAAATGTTCCGCCAACACACAGTGCTCTTTAAACCCTACCCCAAATACACCACACTTCCTTCAGTGTCTTGTATCCATGTCTGGCCATGTCTTACTTCTAGGTTTGCCAAGGGATAGTCTGTCCCTCATCTGTGCTCTAGTGCGTGAACAAGTCAAGCCACGGGAAGCACCTTCGCCTGAATACCTTCTCTACCTTTTCACTTTGATGATCTCCGTGCATTCTCCAGATCTCAGCTGAAAGCCACTTTCTCAGGAAAACCATGCCTCTGGTAGGTCTCCTCCCAGGAAATGCCTCCTGTCTTATCTAAAACAGCCCTCCCTTCATCCTCTGTCCTTGCATCCTGCCTTGCTTTCTACTGCACTGGAAGACAGGGGTTT